>JAQFYM010001445.1:0-33709 GCA_034694785.1 Agrenia bidenticulata | reverse complement strand
ACCCTACCCTCGGTTTTTAAACATATGCTTTAAACGTTGAATTGGCTGGTGTGGTGATAAAATGATAAACTATCGGAGTAGGGCTCAGTGAAGTTGCACAGGAAAGTTTGAATATTTTTGATCCGACGCGATCCTATCTAAACTATCGGGTATATGTAATTGGAGGATTCTAAAATATAAATAAGGCATATACAAGGTCATCGAATCATACATTTAAGGATGATGATAGAAAATGAGAGGCGGGCTCAGTGAAGTTGTGAGGCATTTTGAAAGCATTTATACTTTCCCTAGGGAAAGCAACTGAGAAAGGTTACAAGCAAGGAACGAAGTAAATAACAAAAGAAAGTATAAATGAATATATAGTAGAATGTATGACACCAAAAATAAAGGCAATACAATACAATACAATACAACAAAAGAAAGTATAAATAGTCACCAGGAAAGGTAATGAGTTACTCATGGTTACGTCAAGTAACGGGAAAGGCAAGTATAAACCGGGCTTAAGACCCAAGTCTTGTGACCCAGAATCCATACATTTCTGCTCCCCATGTTTCGGCATCGCGTTTCACAAAAGGATGTACCACGTGGCCTAATTAGATTTGGAGGTAAATTTAAAAGTTTCCAATTTCCAATGTTGGCGTTAAAAAGCCGGGGATTTTTCTAATGAGTGTGAAGAGTGTGTGATAAATGTAAAAGTGTAAGGTTGGCGGAAAGTGGGTCAGTTTTATCATAAATTCGAGTTATCTCCGCTTTTTCCTCACCCGTCACCAGCTAAGCCTTGGAGCGTTGCGATATGCACGTGAGTTATAGGCCCTCCCGGCTATTCTAATGCAAAGCCTATGCCCCGATCCTTAGATATCTGCAGGATGCAGCAGTGTGCAATCCCCCTGTAAAAACACACACTCTCTCTCTCCGCTTTCTCCAGAGCCGGCTCTCGTCCGGGTCTTGTCCGGGGGGACAGAGAGGAAGAGAGAAATACCTAGAAGCCAGTCGGGAGACTCTCTACAGTGTCTCACTATCTCATGGCACTCGTCCAAAATCTATGGAATTATTATCATTCCCATTATTATTATCATTATCCCGAGCCCCCCCCCCCCTGACAAAATTCCCACAACAATCGTGTGCACCATCGGGCAGTGGGGGAAGTCAATTACCCGAATCCGGGTATTCTCCTCACCTGAAATGCACAAAACATTTGTAATTCTATGAATTTTCAAGCTAAAATATAAAAAAATCTACATCCTCTCCGTCACAAACGTTATTGGCCAATATTCTGCCATCTTCTCTTCGGTGACTAAACATTCCATTAAATTCTTCCATTATTGGAAGCGTGGGTTGGCAGTGGGGGCAAGTATTCCAAATTCCAACGATTTACCATCTCTCTCTACGACTAACATGTTTAATAATATTATTAATCTCCTTGATATAAATTCCGGGTTTTTTCGGGTAAGCAATTGTGTTGTGGAGGATGGATTTTCTTGCGTAATCTCCGTAGCATGTGATAAGAAGGAATGGTAACGTCTCATCTTATAGTCTGGAGAAGAGAGAGGAGGAGGAGGTTGGAGGAGCGGAAATGTATAATAATAGTATTTACCCCACTGCTTTCTCCCGTCTCGTACCATATCCTCCGATGGATCAATGAGATTCCATACTCACCCATTTGGGCTGAAGTCCATCTGAAATTGAAATCTGAGGGCCACTTGACAACCCGTCTAATAAATCACATCCTTGTAGACGAGGAGGTGTAGGAGACTCCTCACAAACATTCCATACATTATTACCTCCTTTAATAGATACCCGGGTAGGGTCTATTCATACAGATTCCAATAGCCTACCAATAACTGAGAGAAAAAAACCGGGTATCGACGGCCTGGAGGGATGGTGTGCTAATGTGTTTGGATCCTCGTTCCAATTTTCAATAATGCCCCCTTCGGTGTCATCAAAGTCGCTCCTCCTGGCCTGGGCTTGAATTTTGTAAATAGTGGTTAGTGGGTGTGGCGGATGGATTTTGGCAGAGGTGGTCTCAGGGAGATTTCTCTTGTTGTTGTTGGGTGAGTATTTTGGAATTGAGGGCCCTCCGCTCTGTGTTTGTCGGACAAATCATCATAAATCTTCTCAACTCCAGCTCAGGGATGAGGACAGAGAAACGGGCTGTGATTTATTTATGGACACATGCCTTCACACTTGTGTCCTCTATTCTCTATTCTCAAATAAATCCTCACGGCCCATTCAATTTAGCGAATTTAAATTAAAGCCAATTCATTCCGGGCCAGACATGCCCCAATTGTCGACGGGGGGGGGAGACATGTGGTCTTATAGATCCGGGGCTCCGGGTGAGGGCGGGGAATGTCTGACTCCTTGTGTACAGGACTTAGAGCTTGTGAGGGGCTCTTGTGAGGCGACTGATTTCCAATGGGGGGGTCCATACCAACTGCGTAAAATAAGTTTCCAAAAAACGTGCAAAAAAATCGATAGATATGAAAAAAAAGTGTTGATCCACTTGAAAGTAGGAATGGGATATTTGGCCGCAGAAATGTATAATTTTTTCCCCAAGTCTCATGGAGTTATCTGAGAATTGTTGCCACCCGGAATTGAGTGCTGCAATAGTTTGTAAAAGTTTCCTAAAACTTTTCTACCCGGGTAACCCCTCGACCGCATTCAAGAAGTTCCTTAAAGACTTAAGAATCTTTAGTAGCCACCACCTCCTTGTGAACACTTGTAATTATAGAGAATGTTAATAGTGACTTGAGCCCATACTGAAAATAAAGGTGGGAGAATTGAGCCAAGAAAGTGGCAATCTGCCCTGCCCCACCCGACTTTCCAATCTCCACTTGGTCTCTCTGTGAAGGGAGTGCTATTTTTAATTGAAACTCACCTTGATGATCGAGGCTCATGTTCAAGGGATTTAGCGATGAGTCTCCGCCTCTCACAGCTTAACCAACGAGCGTAGGATGGGAATTAATCTAATTCTCTATCGTCTCATCACACGTGATATTCAAGGGACCACCACCGCCAGGACGGACTCCTCGCTAGTTTAGCATAAATCGATAGACTGCCCTAGTTAGTTCCACACTCAAGTCCGTACACTGAACAGCAACATCCGTATCCCCAAACCCGCCCCCACTGCTTCCTCCTCATCTCTTCGGATGAACAGGAACAGGGGGATTGTCCTAAGGGCTAGCTTTAAATAAATCATGATTGCAAATACTGTCACGTTTGCCCGGACTCTTCCTCAAGGTCCTCCAAGTAAAATGGCTATCTTGACGCTCACTTGCATGATTGTTTTTAAATAAATTTTTATCAAAGCAATTCCACATGATTGGTCATACCTACTTTCACAAAAATGTTTAAAATAAATCAAGTTAGGCAATTTTTCTCGGAGGACCAAGTGGAGGATTTATAGCAAACGTGACAGTATGAGCAAGTCTTTTAATTTTTCCACAGTGGCAGGCGTAAGGTTTTAAATACTGGCCTTGGGAATATTTCTGATTTTGAAAATAAAATAGAAACTTTGTCGTTTCAAGAAAGATTTCCTAATTTCCAGATAAGGCGTAGGTGGGGGCTGGGATAAATATTTGATGTGCTAATTGGGCTGGAGGCGCGCGTGGGTTGATTCAGTTAGTTGAGTAACTAACCCGGGTTCAATGGCTTAGAGGGTGGAGGGTGAGGTGGACACAGTCAAGTGTACTTATGCCTATTCCACAATTTAATCCAATTTTAATGAACGAATTTTTAGCTTTTTTTGCTCCATGTGAATGGAGATTGAATTTTGGAGATCATTTGAGCATTCTGGTTATATTTAACTTCTTTGTCTACCTTCCGGTCGAATGGTCTGGAGAAGTGAGTCTGGAGAAGTGAGTCTGGAGAAGTGAGTCTGGAGAAGTGAGTCTGGATAACTGATTCTCCAGAAATGATTCTGGGAGTAAAAAATCTCGAGTATTTTTCCAGTCCCACTTTGCTCTAAACTCTTTATTATGTGTTAGTAACTGGAGCTTGTTTATGATTGTGTTGTCTTTCGTTGGAAAACGTTAGTTTGGATGAATAGATTTTTGCAGATTGTTATTTTTGAAATGACTGAGGTTTATTATGTTTTCAGAAATATATTTACTATGTTTTAAGCTTCAATGAGTTGACTTTTGACATTTTCTGGCACGGAGAAGTCTGAAACAGATCAAATGTTTTTTTAGATCAATCTTTTGAGTAATTTTTTGAGCAGCTCATAGCAAAAATGGCAAACAAGAACAAAGATCAAAGAAAAATTTGTCGACTTATATTTTACTCAGCTGCCTTCGAAGCTCAAATATTTTCGAGCAGTTCGAAATGCGACCTAAAGCGCCCTGAAAAACTCTGAGAAACCTTAGAATTTAAGTCTTCCTCCTCTCTAACGCCAAGTGACCCATACCGACGTCCCGTATTCCCCCGCTCTCCCTTCAAGGGTATGATACTCTAAGGCTGGTAAAAATCCAAGAGGAACCAACCGTGAAAAACCTTACAATTTGAATCTTCCCTCTCTAACGCCAAGTGACCCGTACTGACGTCTCTTCTTGCCCCGCCCTCCCTTCAACGGCGTGCTACTCTAAGGCTCATTTATTCTGCACTAACTTTGCTAAAAGGATTCGATAAAAATGGAGAGGGAGGAAATGGCGGTTATCGTCGGTTGTAGGTAGGTGGCCTTAGCTTTCAGTGACTCATTATTCGAGATCTTCTTGAATCTCGTTGAAAAGGGTTGCAAGGGATGGGAAGTTGTGTCCTTTGAAACTCTCATTGCTCATCCATGGAGAAGGGGTCAGTGGCGTGGAGATGAGTTAATTACCAACGCAAGGGCTCACACGTTCAAATGACTCGTAAATTGCTGTGCTGAGCTGTGGCCACTGCCTCAAACTCCCTCAGCCCAATATTCACTTCCGGTCTTTTCCCTCTTTATCTTCGTCTTGTTCCAAGGCTCTTGAATTCCTGGAAATTATCCTCCCCACTTTGAAAAATTGAAAGTAAAGTATAGAAAATCATCCAAGGGCCCATAGAGTTAACCTTAAAAAACGCGATCCTTATCTGACTAGTCTCACCTACTCCTCCTATCTTCAAGTCCCTTGAGATTGTCCAAACCAAGAGATGGAATTACTTTGGCCCTTAGAATGTAAAGAAACAAGTTCCAAGGGGCAATCGTAGCTGCCCATGAGGGAGATAAACACCAGAAAGCGATCCTTCACAGCCTTAGATTACTTCATCAATATAGTCTCACCATGGTCCCAACTATTTCTAAAATCCCCAAAGCCCCTTAAGGTTCCTTAGTCAATTCAAAAAAACCGAGAAAACGGAGCCACACTGTGCAAAAAAAATGTGGAAAGGCTTGAGAGTACCAGGAAGGAGTTAATTGGGCTGAACATTCCAGTAAAGTTGGCCAAGAGGCTTCTTTATTATTATTATTATTATTATTATTATTATTATTACAATGAAGTGGTGCATAAATTATTTATGGAGATTTAATTGAAATGATTGACTGTCCATTGAGAATTGAAGCTTCCGTCTTTTCAAATGACGTGAAGAGGAAGGGAGTAGAATGGAAATGTGGAAACCACTCCTGGAGACAAAGTAGTGCGAGAAGGAATCCTTAAAGAGACTCACCGGGTAAAACGGGTAAAAACAGAATTCTTAATCCTGGAATAAATTCGGGTTTAATCAAGTCCTCCATTGTTGACATGTTTACTCCCTTCCGCCTCGTTATCTCCTTGAGAGTCTGGAGAAAAGCCCTCGCATTGTCTCCCCATGACTAGACTTAATAATCATCCCTAATCGGATTCACAAGAATTGGAGGAGATGCCTTTGTGGCATGTCTCTTGACGGTATCCAAATATTTGGTGGTGGTGGGGACTTAGAAAGTTTTTACTACCAGACAACCTCCACTAAATCTCTCCACAAATCTAATGCCGTTAAGTAGTTGAGTGGGGAAAGTATTAGCCGAGTTTTAGGAAGGCTGTCTCGGCAGTGTGGCCACTTCCAGCTTCTTCCACTAACCTCCAGCGCCTTCCAGCTTCTTCTAGTAACTTGCTCAACCATTTAAGCATCTCAAATTTTGAGATGTCATTTCATGTAATTTGATGTGCAACGACTGGAGAGAGGAACAAGAGGGAAACTTTTGCCCAAGACTAAAATAAGCGATACAACCGAGTGCCGACTCGAACTTTTGGGATTAAGATTTCATGGAGGAGGGGCTGTGAGGGGCAGGGGCAAGATGCCCCTGTAAAGTGCCCTTAAGACTAGTCTCCTCAATTGTAAATTGTAATGGAGAGTTGGGAAAGGAAGCTTAATGTCAAGTGTACTAAGTTAGGTTAGGTTAGGTTAGGTTAGGTTATCAATTTTTTTAGAAAAGAGTTGATCAAAGAGTTGAAAGTGGTTCATGTTTATGTGTACAGGGTGTTCCTTGTCTCAGAGTCTATTGGATCATCTTTGAAGTGTCTTTAAAGATGTGGAGAATTGTAGAAAGTGTATTTTATATTGAGAGGGATAAAATGAAAGTGAGGATGTGTCTCATAATAATATCTCTCATCGAAATTATCCCCACCGGCTTCACCCACATTTCCCTTTGAACCTCAAGATGAAAGAAACTTTTGAAAAAAATTTCCTCTTTCCCCGAATCTTTATATTTTTCTTACCCGGCTGTTTTTTTTCATGCTCAATCTTGAGTAGTAGCGTTTTTGAGTAGTAGTGTTTTTTTTAGAAACAAAAATCAACTCTATAAACAACATTATGAATAGTAATCAAATGGTCAGGGGTCAGGGGTTACGACTTTCATAAAGTTCTAGGGGGGATTTATTTATGTCACATTTTAATTAAACTTCAGTCGGAATTATGAAGGAGAGGACTTGGCCTTTAGATTCTCAAGACTTGGGGGTAATTAATTTCTGAGAGCTACGGACTTTTTAACGATATACTTAAAACTTTTCTAGAACGACTTTTTTTATATGGCTATGTAATATATATGTGTATGTATGTATAGATTTATATCTGTCTATGCATATGTGTTAGGTATAGGTTGAATGGGCTTTTTGACTTTTCACCTTTGACCTTTTAAAAAAGTTTATGGGCTTGGAGAGTTGATTGGGCTTTTATTTCCCACAATCTTATGGAGAGATGAGAAGAGGGGATAGTCAGCCATACGAGATTAATTGAATAGAGAGAGAGAGACGTTTTTAATTAGTTTCTTCTCCTCGGCTCAATCAAAGAGATAAATTTCCCCCTCATACTCGGCTTATGAGGGGATTTCATTTCATTCAATTCATCTTTTTCAAAAGATCCAAAGTTTAAAATCTTACAAGATCTAGAAATAGTTTCATGGTCGCAGGGTAAAAGTGGAATAAGGGATCTTCTCTAAATCCCCTCATAACCGGGGGGTAACTTATGACGAGCCCCTCATAGTCTTTCCACTTTTATAGAGTAATGACATTACAGAGGGAATGGGTTTCAGTAGACAATTCCAAAAAGCCCTTTTAGATCTCTGGATATATAAATATTCCGAGTCGTGATTGTATTTACAGTTTACGATTCATTCTGAAGGAGCCACTTTGTTGGCTTTTGATGTTTCCCACGAATTTCCAAAGTCCTCTCTGACTTATTAACGCTCACATTTATTCCCAATTGTAAATATCTTTTAGGCTCAAGGCTTAAAAGCTATTAATTATTAATTTGTCCGGATGAAGAAGAAGAAGAAGAAGAAGGGAGAAATTTGTTTCAAGTTTATTTCGATTCTAAATTCCAAGAGATTTTGAAAAATAAAATCGATTTTCAAGGCATATGTTGACATAAAATAACCCTACGGGCATCGCTGACAAGTCTGAAATGAATAATTAATACTTGGGGCAGTCTGAAAATTCAACATTGCGTTTAGTACAGTGGGCGCCATTTTCAACGCTGCTAAAGTTTTCTTGTCCATGATTTTGAGTGATTATAACATTAGACGATAATTATCGACCCTAATTGACCCTAGAACCCCCAAATTTTGTCTACAATTTACAAGGGCTCTACCCAAGGTCGGGTCAGCTAGTAATCTAGAATATTTCCTACAAGTCCAAAGATTAATAGTGCTGGGAAGGTGCGATGATTTTTGTCGAGCCGGAGGTGAGATTTCTATTTTTTTGTAGACTGTCCCTAGGGGGTAGTGTGAACAGATGTCAAATATGCCCGGAGTAAATCCCCGCTTATTTGATGACATTTTTTATCCCCTCCACCTTGACTTTATTTACACGGATTCCAATGCCAACTTACAAGGACGGCTTACTATTTATATTCCCAGAAATAAATCCTCAGGTCGACTCACACTACCACCACCTTTGACTATCAGCTTTTATTGAGCCCCGTTCGGACCTAATTTTCTCCATCCACTCAGTCCTGTGGGATTTAAAAAACATTTCAGAACCCCAAGACAATAAGGGCCTAATTTTTCCCTAACAACTTCAAGCACTGACCTCATCGTCTTGGATTTCAGGACCCATTTTCCCGTCACAGCTGACCACCAACATCAGCCCGTAAAGTTGGATGACTTATTCTCTTATCTACTCTAAACTACCGTCAAAATGTCTGTCTGTCCCTTTCACAACTGCTCCCTTACTCCAAGGCCGAGTTTACATCGAAGCACCTCATTCAGTTTGCTAGACCGAGCCGGTCAGACTTTAAATCTACCTTTGACCTTAAAAATATCTTATCAATCGAGGTCAAAGACAGGGTCAATGCTTAAGTCTCGATTACACTTCATGTTCACATCCCACTTAACATCATTGTCCAGGACTTCCAGGAGGTTTCCATTGAAACTTTCTCCAGTAATGTTTGATTTAATATTTAAATGTCCCGGAAAAGGGCAGTGAACGATAAGCATAATCGAAGGGCTATGAATGTTGGATCTCCATGACGTCCAGCTCAATTCCTCCTTCCGCATCTCTCGAAAAGAATCAAAGAATCCCCAAGAGTTTGAATCCGTGTGATCCCTCCTCCCAAACCGAGATGACACACTAGCACAAACTCTCATGTCTACTTGAAAGGAATTGATGTGGATGCCATAAGGGAGTGACTCTGATTAGAAATCACCACTGAGTTCTATCTCGTTAGAAGATGAAGGTAATCAGCGTCAGAGGTCTGAGTAGTCCCAGAGCTCTTTATTAGAAATAAATCCGAACCCTGAGGATGAGATGGGATGGAACCTCAAAAACCCGAAATTCCATCCTCGTGCAGAAAGAGAGTTTCTAGGAATGAGGATGGGTTCTGGAGGTTAAGTATCTAATATTCATGTCTATATCTCAGCACATCCGGACTCATTCTGATTTCCACTCTCCAACCGAATTAGCCTACAAACCAGATCCTAGAGAGAAACTTACTTTTCAATCTAATTCCCCAAAAACCAAAGGGCCCATTCAACTTTGGGATCAACATCCTAGTTCTCTCTACATCACTAAAGGGAGGCCAATAAATATTTCAGCTAAATAATGCAATTCTCTCTGAAATGTACAACGCGGAGTAGAGGTGGACATTTTTAGGGGGAAATCCAAGGGATCTAATTTTTTTTAATAGACACGTTTCGAAAGAGTAAAAAATCTTTTGATTGTGACTATCTACTAAAAATTTCTGATTATCTAGAGTTGACTAAAATTTTAAAGCGGGCATCGCGAGCTATAGTTTGTTTTAAATTGGGATATAGATTGTAAAATATATGCACAATGAAGGGGTCTAGTGTCCAGCGGGGCATTATAATTTAAAATCAACTGAATGAAAATGATTTCGACATGACAAGAGGTCGCATCATTGTCAGTACTTGTGAATTGATGAAAAAGAAAAATCCTTTTGAGGATGGCAGTGGTGGCAGTTTTTACTTTGTCGGGATGACACACATTTTGGAAGGTGAATTCATTTGAAAGCATCAAGTCGAGACTTTGGGTTGAATTGACGATTTTTCCCCCGAAAGGGAAAGTTAATCGTTTTTCCAGCCTAAAAGGGAAAGTGTGAATCTCCACTCTCAAAGCTCAATTTACTCCATCCGTCTCTAAACTTTTCTCCGAGAAATACCCGCATGACTCACATCTGTTCCCGCCCGTCTCAATACACTTTATTACACAGAGTACATCTTTTACATATGTAGACACGCACACACCTGGGCTACTCGGATATTCATCTTTTATGCATCTAAACATGTATGTATGCATATGCATGGATATATATGGACAGAATAAATTCCATCTCGGTGATGGAAGTTAGAAACGTTGATTGAACTGTCTCGTTTTTTTTCCTCGCCTTACAAAGAGTTGGTGAAAGTTTCTGAAAGTTGTGAGCCTACTTTTCCAGGCTTTTGGGTGTTGTGGACAAGTGTTGATTCAAGTGATCTTCACAAGGGGAACACGTTCCATGGAATCTGCCACTTTCAAGGCTTAAGGGGAGCCTCGCGATTAGGCTTCACCTTCCGTCCCGTTTAACGCCCTTTTCCCGGAAGTTTCCAGTCAAATTTTCTCCACCAACTTTCATTCCAATTTTACGGCGGGGTAAAGCCATTGCTTAACAACACCTGACTGTCAAATAATCCCCCCTGGGTCCCTAGAGGTTTTTTTTGAAAATCTAAAGCCGGCAAAATGAAAAAAAATTAACGAGCTTCAATTTTAAATTTTCACTCATCCTCTCGGGCTCAAAATCCGATTGGAGATTATATTTTTTCGAGTTCATTTTCTAAAATTTAATCTCCTCATTGAATTTAAAGTGTGTTGGTAAGTAATGAGCAATTACTTTAGCCCATCCTATAAATCTCCCGGAAAGGGATCGCATCGGGCACGTGGCGTTAACGTGAAGTACAATGGAAGCATTAGAGATTCCAGTTTAAAGTGCCATTAAAGCTATTGCTTATTGTTGCGATAATCGACTTATCTTTGCCTTAATTGCGGTAGTTAGGGTGAAATTATTAATTTAAAAAAATCGTCTAATAAATTTCAGCTTATCTCCCGGCAAAGCTTGGGTAAAATTGTCAAAATTTTCAAGTCTGAAAATAGCCGACACTAATCTCCGCGTAGCTCGAAGGAAGGAGCCGGATACTTTTTAAATTGCTAATTAACGTACAATTAATTAACATAGCTTACAAGTGGATCCTCAACTCGGCCAGCATAGCGTAGCTACCATGTTATAAAACGATTTAGGGGGGGGGGCACGTGTGTGTGTGTGTGGCTTAAGTTGTTAAATTGGACTCATGAATAAAATCAATAGAAGCTCAAATTAGTTTCCTCAAGTGTTTTCTCCATCCTGTGAATTTTGATTTCTTCCTCAAAGTCCGTTCTTTTCGCATCTCAACTAGCTGATGCGAAAAAAGCCCAACCCACTCTCCTTGCACAAAAGATACAAGAGCTCAAAGAGTTGGGCACGACCGACCGGGGTGGAAAAAAATATGCACACTGTGGCAACTTGGGTTTGAAGATGCAACTGGGCAACTCTGAGCTTTCCCCTCCGAATCTTATAACTCTTTTTCCGTTTTACTGACAATGCACGTGCACTCGATGTAACGATCAGATTTGGATGATTTTTTAATATTTTTTAAAAATTTATTTTATTTTTATTTTGGATGATAAGAAAAAATTGTATGAAAAATCGCTCTTATATTATGTTATATAATATACGTCGCTGAGAAAACTAAAGATTTTTTCCCAAAAATACCACAAAGGGGTTTCCCACTACATATTCCCGATTTTCTCTCGGAATTTTTGAAAATAACAAGAAATCGGGTTTACTCAGAGTTTCTCGGGTGCGATAATCCTACTGGGGGATTATTTCTGTAGCCCTCAGCTTTGAATGGATTTAGTAATGCCATCTAGAGGATAAACTGACGCAACTACAATAAATCCCATAAATCCCATTAACTAATCCTGTCATCTGTGATTTGCAAAAAACCCTGTTTTGATATGATTTTTTATTCATCGTGCTTTTTGAAAGATTATTCCCTACAAGAGCGCACGTGCATTGTAAGTTTAAACAAAAATTGTATGCCTTTCATTAAAAAAAACAGACCCCCCCCCAACTGGCAAGTGTTAACATCCCACACGGCTTAGAGATTAGATGGAGAAGCTACTGGAGCGAATTAGAATCATCTTGAGCTTAATTAAACATTTTCATGGAAATCCTGCTCACCCGATTAGAATAAATTCACTTGCTCTCAGAGCCAAGGGAACCGAGGGGGTCTTGAAACTAAATATATATAAAATATATATAAAATCATTTTTCACAACACTCGCCTTTACTCAAGCCGAGTCTAATCCATTGTTTACTTAATACTAAAGCTCGTGTTGGAAAATCCTTGAGTTTGTCAAGCAATAAATTAAAAGGTGCACTTGCATTGCACAAGCCAAGCACAAACCTCTCATCACTCCTATTTTAATTACAACAATTGAAAGTGATAATTATTTAATTATAATTCCACATTCAACTCTCTAACATCCGCTAGGGGCTTGTCAAATTAAATTAAATTGAATACACAAGTCCCTCTTGATCTCATCTTGGTTTTTTTATATAATCGAATTAAAATACTTGACTAATCCCTTAAAAGTCTCAATAGTCCACTCTGCTATAATAATAATTCCAATTTATTTTATTCCAGTACCCCCCCCCCAGACCACGACCATTTATTGACTCAGATGGGTTTTTTAATCAAATCCTCTAGAGTCTCTCACACTTGAATACGGTGTATATAGGGAGGTTGAGATGCAGTGAGTTTTGGCTTCTGATTGTGGCTGACTGTATATAGCAATGCTCATCACAGTCCCAACCAGAAGCCAAAAATTAATAATAGGGAGGTTGCGTGAAAATAAAGAAAACCTTCTGATTATGACGACAGGTTACAATTTTGGAGCGGGGAGTTTGCAGTGACAATCAGGGGATTTTAGAACTCTATCAAAACCTGGTTTTTGTAACAGTCAAAATGGGAAGGAAAAATGAGTGTATCACAACCTCCCTAATATCCGTAAAAAGTTGAAAGGGACTTGACATTTCTCTCTCTCTCTCTCCATGTCATCTCATCCGTAGGAGATGACAAGTGGAGGAGTATTCCTTTAACTTACCCCCGCTGACCTTTGGGCTAAACCTTGAAAAGCTACCTGAGTCCTCGGGAGTGCAGAGTTGGCTGTTGCTGACGCAGATGGGTGCTTGATATTTGCCAAAAACCTCCATCATGTCTAACTGGCCGGTAATGGCGGTGGTGGTGGTTTTTTGACCCGGTTCCTTGTGCTTTCAAAGGAGATTAGGAGAATCCTCGCTAATCCTGAACAAGTCCAGCTGGAGTCCAAGTACCACCACCACCACCACCGCCACTCGTTTCATTTCAAATCCGTTTTTTCAGTCAAGTCCGAATCCTCTCCTTTATATCCTCGTAAATGGAATTGAATTGAAAAACTTTGGAGGCTAATGGAACTTGTGATCATGGTGGGGAGATATAATCGCCTATAGTGGCAGTGGTGGTGGGGAAATACTCCCAGCCGGGTATTATAGCCATATACCACTCTCGGGCTACCCGCAGGAAATCTACTGCAACTATTTCAGAGTTTCTTTTATTAAAAAAACTGCAGTATAAGGAACCCGGGTCTCTTTTAAAATTATATCAAGAAATATATTATTATCCTACTTATAGTTCAATCAGAATTTCGGGGTGCTCTCTTCAAGGCTTCTGATAAGATATTAGCATGGAGACGGGTATCGAGAATATGATCGGGCTTTTGACCCGGAAACGGCTTTTGACCCGGGTCTCTGTGCTTTATTATTGAATCGTTCTCCGCAAGTTTCCCGACCTTCTTGGCATTTAGCTTTAGCGGGTATTATGCGATACAATACCCGCATGGACCACAGAATGGGACCATATGGACTTTAAAAAAAAGCAGTTGTTCCATATTTTGTCAGGAAGGGAAAGAGTTGCTGGGGCTTTTGGGTAAATAACTTTTCATCTCTTCTGTGAATGAATTTTCTTGGCTTAATTAGTTAGCATAGGAAAATGAGAGAAAGCGGAGAGAAGTCCTTTATTGTACTTTATGCGATTAGAAGAATGTGTTGGAAATGGAATGGCCAGTGGGGGCACTTGAGCCCAAGAATAAGTAGCACAACAACTCAGCCCAAGTCCTCTCTGTTACGAGGGAAGAAGGGTCCTTGGTCTTGTAGAGCTGAAATGTTTATTTTTATTTTCACATAACAGCTCAATATTTCACTGTCTAAACATTTGAACTCATGTGAACAACTACTTGAGAGTCCACGTGCTCTGGGGTTCATATCAAAGAGACGGGGTCAGAGGTCACCAAGTTCAGAAGAAAACAGTCGCTTGGCTTGTTCTTGTTGGTTGTGTGGAATGAGTTTTTGGGAACTATTTGAAACTGTTTGGCTTGTGTTTCTTGTGAAAAGAGCAGGTTGGGTTTAGCAAGAAGTTTATCATTTATTTCATACAAAGTGCTTGTCTAGACTTGTGAAGATCCAATTACTTATTTCCCAACAATTGCTGAGAGAAACGAGCCGGGGGAATCTAAATATAATTAGTGACACAGGTGGGTCAGAAAATAGAGAAGCATAGTCATAAATTTGACCTTCTTAATTGACCTTCTACTCATAGTGACTGGAAATACGTTAATTTAACCTAAAAGTGGGTTTCAAAACGTACGATTAACGTATTAACATCAAATCACTCTTTTTTTCGACTAATTAAAGGGACAAAACCAGATGGGGCAATCCTAAAATAACCACCACGTTAAATTTGACCCCTCACTGACTTACAATGAATTTTGTTTGTGGGTAAAATACCTGAGCAAAAAAAAACATAATTTCCTATAGAGATGTATTCTCTGCATATACAGCTCAAGAAGGATTTGATAATACTTCTGGGTTTAAAAAAAACTGCTCCATCCTTGTAGTAATTTTTGTATCCCTCAGAAACGGTGACAAGTTGACAAGGACGAATGAAAGGGAAAAAAGGAACTGCATTTTTTATTTAATGTTTCAAATCCTGTTGGAATCCAGTCGAGTTATTTTATTTTTTCCAATTCAATTGGAACAAGAGAAATAAAAGGGGAGAGATTAAAAAGATGGAGGCTAATTGAAAGATTGTGTTCCCCCTTAAGTGTCTGGCTGAAGGGTGACCTATTTTTACACTCCACATTTACCCCCGATTTTTCGGATCCGATTTTTTTTATCATCTCTCTCCCGTCTGTTTACTTCCAACAACTTTCCAAGCTAACGGAGAGAGAGAGAACTTTTGTCGGGGAGAGTAAGTTTTTTTTTATAAAACTTGTCTATAAGTCGGAATGGGTGCATTAAATTTTTATTACTCCTTGGGCGTATGTCGTAAGCCCTGGGGGGAAATGAGACGGGAGAAATTATACTAGGGAGACTTGTAAAAGAATTTAAAGCATGAGCTATAAATTATACTCAACAAGGCATCGGGCCAGCAGTAACGGGCATCGCTTAGAGTACACACTCATAATCAAAAGCAATCGCCCCGATATTACGGCTGAGGCGTTAGAAATGTGGGGCAGTGTGCAACTAAACATAGAGGGTTTTGGCCGAGCGTTGGATTCAACTTTGAGCAGACAAGATAGACGAATACACTTTTTTGGCCTTGGAGCTAGACGTGTCAATGAGTAATTTAACACGGGTAAGATACCTTTAAGGAACAGTATAATACAGTGGCATATCTGTTTTTTTTTCAAAAATAGCTATCGAATTATTTGAACGTTCGTTTTAAGGACAAAGGAGTTAAGGAGCGGGAAGCGGTTTTTTAAAGTTACCGGGAGAATTTTTTTACTGACGCGCTATTTTTAGGAGTCTGTTAGCAGGGCACGAGGTCTTGCCTTGTGTGTTGGAATTTTGAAAGTTTAAAAAAATCTCATTTTGGAAATCAGACATAATAATTTGGGAAATTAAAGTTACAGCTAAGGGCTTCTGACTCCATAGCTACGGAGCGGGATCTTTAATGGATTTAACGACATGGATAGTTTCGATCATAAAGTTGTGGCGGAAGTGGGTCCGGTCCATATCATGTGACCAACCTCCAATTTCCCGTCTTACTTAAATTATCGACGACGAAGCTTTTTAGGGCCGTGTTTAAGGCTTTCAAAAAATTTTCCTAATTTTGTATTTCATGATTTCCACCTTAAATGTTTAAATTTCCTTGTGCCAAATGTGATTAAAAAAACTGCTGATTTTCTTAGTCTCAACAGACTCAGGACATAGATAATTAAAGAAGGGATGGTTGTCCTTAACACAAAAGTGATTCCTTCTCCAGGCCTATAATATCCATGAAGAAAGCTCTTGCCGACTTTACTACCAATTCCAGACCTACGTCCCGAATTCCATCCTCCTCAACTCCTAACGAGTCACAAAGAGTCTTTCTCAGACGGATATCCAGTGTTGCAAAACCAGCAGCTAAACTTCCTCACAAACCTCATCTCTTTTATTCCAAAGCTATTCCAAATACTTCACAAGACCCTGCAGGGCCCTTCCTATCCTCCAACCCCTCCTCAGCTAGGACATTCTTTCAAAGTTATAGTTGTGACAACACAACTTGGCAGTAAAAATTCCAAAATGTTGTGGTAGGAGGTTCCAGGTTTACAAGGGCATTCTTTTAGTTATTTAATTTTTCCGTACAACATGCGACAGTGCGCAGTGGCAGTTAAAAAATACGAGTGGAACACACAGTAGGAATGCCCTTATAAGGTAAATAATAAGAACCTCCTACCACAACATTTTGGCATTTTTACTGCCAAGTTGTGTTGTCTCAACTATATCGTCCAGACGGACACTCACATAAAGTAGCAGCAATAACAAAGGTCAATGTCAACTTTTAGCTATTTTAATACATTTGAACCAAGCCAAGGTCAACCATAGCAGGTGGATACGAGCCAGAAGGGGGACGTGGATGACACACAAGGGAAACAACCTGAGTAAACATTTTGGCAAAGGTCAAGGTGTCACGACTGTTTTCTTGAGGGATGAGGAGGATAAATATTGTCTGGAGGATTGACTGAATCGTTTCGGTTAGAAGGAGATGATACATGAGAGCGGGTTATTATGGAAATAGATCCGAGGGCGGCAGTGGTGGTAAAATAATAAACGGGCATCACCGACTTGACCTCAGAGAGCCATATTGTAATGTTATTTAGAGTGGATTATGGCTGGGACGGGGAGACACTTTTCCCATTACTTGTTAAACAAACAGATTGGGAAAAGATGGGCTGGGCTTCTTTTATTCCACAGTTCCCTCCGGCCTTGACTCCGCTACTTTCTCACCCATCCATTCTACTCCCCGAAATTCGGAGAATACTCAAAACAACCATCCACTAACAAGATAGTTTCGATAGCAAGAAATTTACAGCCCGGCCTGTAATTCCCCGACTTTTTTTCTAAACATAATTATCCGGGCACTATCAGCAGGGGCATTTCTCGGAGTTTTAAGTGCCCCTCTCAGCCCAAGTCCGTTTCCAACTCTCTTGAATGGCTTATTATCCAGGGCAATTAAACTCCACCCCTCCAGCCATAATTATTAAAAGTCTATTCAGTTCTCAAGGCCCCTTCTATAATCTCTTAACGACTGCATATTACAAAGCCCGGGTCGACCTTGGAAATTCCAAAGGTCACCACCAACGGACTCCCATGGATTCCAATGGACTCCCGCGTGGTCTTTGCGGGGACGGAATGATTCTAACGATTCTATCCCTTAATGAAGTGTGAAGGGTGTAGGGGAAGGCTCGTGAGAAGTTAGGATCGGACTGGTGGTCTTGGTCGTGGGGGTTTCCATCCTAAATATCCAAGCCCCATTCACTCAAGTCCATCTCACAATCCTCAGAATTTAATTAAGTTTAATTCTACGCCACTGTGGTCCCCTCTATTTAAAAGCCGTGTGAGTGAATCGGAGGTGAGTGGTTGTGCTGGGAAATACCACCATTGTGTCTTAAGGAGGGGTGAGGCATGGGGGCTCCACACTCTTTTAGACTTGGTCTAAAGACCTTGGTAGCTTTTGTTGGCGGTTTCCTGGAGAAATTACGCCGTCACTCACTCCCCACCACTTTCCACCTGTTTCCCAAGCAAACTTTGAGACAAGTGCTCGAAAAAGATTTATCCCTTAGCCCAATAAACTCTACGAGTTTGGAAAACAAGTTCAACTCTGATTGTGAGGGACGTAGAATGCTGGAGGGGATTTTAAATCATTGGGCCTTACAGCTGGAGGTGTCAGAGGGGGTGTGGCTCTACCATCGATCACACCGGTTTTCAAAGGCTAATTTATTTGGAAAAGGTAGATGGGTAAAGCGTTTGAGGGAGTTTGATTGATGGATACAGGCTTGACAAGCTGGTTAAGGAATAATTGTCAAACATCATGTGACTAATGTGACATGTGATCTGGAGTCTGGGCTTTCTTTTATGGGAACAACATGGCCTTTTTCTCAGAATATCAATTGCCAACAACAACAGAGTAAATGTATTGGTATTTTATTGATAGAACCTCTCTGTTCACTGGGGCTTCTAGGATATTGGGAAACAGGCCCGCTAAAAAGCCCCGTATTGAGAAGCACAGTTTTTTAAGTTTACATTTTTTCAACAGAATTATAAATATGGCTTCTTGTCTGTTAAATGAAATGAGATTTTGAGCTTTAAAATTAGTTTAATAGTAAAATTGACCGGTTTTGGAAGCAAACAAACATTTAAGGGAATTATAGAGTAGATTATGCGTCTACATAAAATGCCTACAATTGATAAGGACGTTTTGGAAACCCAATTTACGGGTAGATTTTTTCAACACCATCATGATTATAAATAACTTTAAAATCAGTAAAGGAGTTATTGAGAAATATTGAAACAAACAGACAAACATTTTAAGGGAATTATAAAGTAGAGTATGCTTTATTCTTGGCCCATTGTTGACAAGGACCTTTTTGAAGGTTTATTTTAGCAAAATCCTAATTGTATTCCTTGAAGGTTTGTCTGGTAAATGGACTGAGCGGTTGAGCTCTAAAATTGGTCCAGCATTTCAGGAGAAGTAGCAAAAGAGACAGAGAGACAGTTCAACATTTCAAGAGAATTCTAGAGTAGATACTGGCAATCGTTTTTGAAAAAGTCCATCCATCTAAACCGGAGTTGATGATGTGATGTGACATATTTGAGGAAATATTAATCTAATGGATTGTCTTTGAGAATTCGAAACTTTCCTCCAGTCATTTGTTATCAAGGCTTTCTCTTTGATTACAGGGGATTAGAGAAGCCACCTCCAACTTCCACTCCCAACTTCATCCCATCCTCAACCACAACAACAACAACAAACAACAACAACAAGCCATTCGATCTTGTGCCCAAGTTAACTTGACACATCTAAGGGCTCGTGCAATTATATTAACGACCCAGTACGCAAGGGCTACTTTTCTGGACGTGGGACTCATAAATAACTCATAGCCCAAAAAACTCTCTCTCCAGTCTCGTCACTCATCCCGACCTTCCTCACCTGACCACAGTGACCACTTCCAGCTCTCTCGACTCATCAAGAGTGACACACTGAGTTCATAGCCCCGTGTCTTTGCAAGTCTTTTATCGTTGAGAGGTGAGGAGGAGACGATGGAGGCAGAGTGTCAACTGTTACTCCCGTCCGTCACCCCCGACGACTCCGACAGTGTGGACGGACTTGCCGGGGTGACGAGACATGAGAATGAGAATCCCTCCTCTCTGCTCTTGTGATCCTTCGGGAGATAGTTATTTGTGATTCGGTGGTGGTGCTAAGTACTTGCCAAGCCAACGCTCCCTCAACCCCCAAGTCCCCAAGAAGCTCAATGTTTTTATAATGGAAGTGACCCTACCGATGACCTCCGAGCTGGAAGAGTACCTAGAGAAGCACCCAGAGTTCATACAGAAATGGCTTCAGGAGAAAGCAAGCCCTGAGACAGTGAAGGAAGTACTCAGTTCCTGCTCCACGCCCCCGGCTGACCCCGAGGTCACCACGAGCAATGGAACAAAGGTCAAATCCATCTCGAATAATAATAACAACATCAAAACCAATAACAAGAACTCCGGCCCTCCCTCCGTGGGCAATAGTGTCCAGGGGTCGACGGTGTCCTCCACGGCGAACGGAAGTGTAGGAGATGATGAGTCCATACTTATCCAAAGGTCACGAAGGAGGTCAAAGAGGAACTCGATAACCTCTGACCGATTCCAGACCTGGCTCTCCTCCTCCGCTACGAAAGGGACAGCTTCTTCCGGTAAGAGCTTCCCCAACTCTGCGGAACCCTTCACGACCCGTCTCGACTCCTTGGACGAGAACTCCCTCTTCATCGAGCTGGTCAAGGACATTTCGAATGAGCTGGATATTGACACCCTCAGTCACAAGATCCTGGTGAACATCGGGTACTTGAGGCAGGCAGATCGGTGCAGTCTGTACCTGGCAAGGGGCCCTTCGGAGCAACGCTATCTGGTGGCTAAGCTACTGGATATCACCGCAGAATCCGGTAAGCCCTTTTTGGCTCTTAAACCCGTTAGTTCTATTCTCACCGGATTAACGGATTATTCTCAAGAGATTCCTAAAGTGGGCCGTAAGCCTTGGAATTCTTAATTGGCTTCTTGGAATCTCTTCCTCCATTACCACCAGCTTAGCCTTTCAAGTTCAACGTCCTCCCAAAATACCCGGACTCTTGTAAGAAATTCAGGGGGAAAACCCGCCAGAATTGGCACATCTCTCTGTTGGTCATAATATTGTAATCGGAATGCGGGTGTGTCCTTTCGAGAATCTTGTTGGCGTCCCCTGAAAGGCCACGTGTCCTTTGGTGGTGATTTAAAAGGAGCCCTTGTTCTATTTTGGATAACCCCTTTGTTGTCTGAGGGTCGGGAGATGGAGTTCTCAGTTTGATTAGAATAGGACAGGGAAAAGGCAGAGGAAGGTTAGAGGAGCTAATTGAGCAATTCGGATTGAATCCGAGAGGCCCTAGTCCATACGGGCATTTCAATAGAATGGAATCGGAGAGATGGTTTTGTCTCTCAAGTGTCGTAGTAATAAGCCCGTGAGAATCACCTCGTCATTCCCCTTTATAAATCAGTGGATTAGGAAGGGGCTAGGGATTTGGAGGAGTTTGTCAGTAAACTCAAGACCCTTGTCGACACTGAAACAAATGTGCAAAGATGTGGAGTGGAATTAGAAAGTGATTAGCTCTTTGAAATGGGCAGTGGGAGTGTGGAGTGTAGGTTGAGATATGAGAAAGTTAAAAGGAGAGGAGCCCTTAGTAAAAGCTAATGGGATTTCATCAGTGAAATTCTAGATCCCTTTGTCTTGTTAATGAAGCCCGTTGGGTTGGTGTTCTCGGGCGGTGGTGGCAACTCTCTCTCTCCCATCTCTTTCGATAATAACGCCTCTGAGAACGGCTCAATAATTAAACACCCCTCTTGAGAGAATAGCCAAGTTGATGAACACGAAGCTCTCCAAATCAGCTTGGCCTCAATAATAAAAGCCACGTCCCCGGAAATTAGACACTTTTGCTAAGACGGTGAAATCAGGTTGGGATAACCAACACCGCCTTTCCCCTAGTTCCACAACCTTGCTAATAAAAAGAGTCAACTTTCATCAAATATCATCGCCTTGATTCTTCATTAAATATTTGCTCAACACTTGTCTTTCAATTTATGAGATTGGGGAGTTTTTGAATACCCGGACAATTTATCGAGTAGCACACGGCTACTTTATGTCCATGTCCCTGTGTCCGTCCGTCTGTCTATCGTCGACCATAACTTTGGAACAAGTCAATTTTTTCAATATCTGTTTTCAGATATCCATTTAGGATGTCCTAGTGGAGGCCAAGTTTAAAGATGGGACGTTCAGGTTGACCCTTGAGGGTCTTTGAACAGATTTATTTTAGCTTTATTTTAATTTCCAATATCCGAAACTCTTATGGACAATTAAAGATGAAAGTGCCCTGTCTTATCTCCGCATCTTGATAACATCCGTTTAGAAGTGTTTCTTAAATGTTTCAGATGTGGAAGAGTCCCTCAAACGGGGAAGATCAGAGGAAGTTCGAATCCCATTCGGAGTCGGCATCGCTGGTCACGTTGCTCAAACTAAGGAGACTGTCAACATCAGCAATCCTCACGAAGTACGGGGGGTAATCCCACATCGCATCTCTCTCCGTTTTAATAACCGACCAGTGGGGGCATATAAGTACCCTTTGTATTATTCATCCCCACTTTCCTCAGGAACATTTAATTCCATTTTCCACGTAGATTCGCCCAAAAAAACACTGGCCAATGCCCTGAGCGAGATGGGAAAGTCTCCTTTTTGTGCTATTAGCTAATAGGGATTTGAGTTGTGTGTGTTTTTTTCCCTTGTTGGGGCTTTTAAGGACCCGAGGTTCAGAAAGGAAATGGAGTCGGATGAGGAGTACAGGAGGGAGAGCATTCTGGCCCTTCCTATATGCAATAACGAGGGGGAAGTTATTGGAGTGGCTCAAGTTATGAACAAAAAGTCAGGGGATCATGATCTTCACTTCACAGACCACGACATTGAGGTAAGTGCCTTGAACACTCAAAACTCACAACTCTCAACCTTTTCTAGACGATCGTTAGGATATTAGGAGCTGGAGGGGGCACTCATAGCCCAAACTCCCTCTAAGTGCACAAATAAAAAATTCATAATCACCCCCACTGTCCCGTCTTATCTATAATCATCTCTGTCCGCACTACTCAAATCATCAAGACTTGGTCCTTGGGGCTATTCATAATCCCTTTGGACTTTGCAGTTACATCCGAGCAAGGCAATAGGGAGGTTGAGCTACAGGGATTTTATGCTCTGAAGCACAGTCCTGTAGCACAACATCCCTAATAAGACTGGTGAAGGCTCACAGACCCCTTTGGACTTTCCAGGCTCCACCCTGAACTTGAGAAATTCACAAGTTCCTTAGTTCAGAGTTCAGGGAGGAGCCTACGATGGTCCTTTTCTCTAACCTGGCAACATCTCTAGATTATATAGATTGTGAATTAGAAACTTTCTAATTCTTCAGCCCCCTCTGCCTCCACTTTTCAACTCTTGAAGAAAACAGGAGGAGGGGAAAGTTACTTTTTTTTATTCTCAAATTAAACTTTTTTTTTAAAGTAAGGAAAGTTTCAAACTCATCTTCGCCCCGTTAACTCGAGACGCTGGACTTAATGACTTTTGACTTTGGAGAAGAGGTGGGCTAAATCGGTCGGATCTAGTTCCGAGCCTGTTTAACAGCTTAGCCTACAGGATGGCTTTTTTTAAACCCATGTGGGTGGATCATAGAGTTGTCTAAGAGTATTTCTAGACTATATAGCAAGTTGAATTAAGAGCACTTAAGTGTCAGTCATAAGCTCGTAAATTTAATGTACTCTCTCTCTGAAGTTGGTCTGAATGAGACTTTTATAACTAGTCGTGAGGCCCGTAGCGAGGGTGGTCGTGTTGGTCCTGGCTTAGGAATGGTGAAAAGAGGCCGTAAAGTTCACAGTTTGCTACTGCCCTGCTAACCGTATCCGAAAATCAGTAGGTAGTGTCAGTTTGCAATAACTGATCGATAATGAAGTTGATCCAATGATCTGGGAGTAGTAAAATAATTTATAGCCCCTTCACTCAGGCAACGGCCAGTTTATTAATTAATTTTACACCCGCAGCCCAACAACCGTCTGCCTGTTGATCTCCCCAACAGCCGAGACAAGTTTCAAATCACTCATTACGTGATTTATAATTCCGAAGGTGGTGTGGATATTTAGAGATGTGATCGTGTCCTTAGGTACTAGGCCAGAGCCAAGTACAACTCAACAAGAATGAGGAGGCAGGCAGATTTTATTAAATTAATCTCAAGTCTATTAGAACTGCTAGAGCCACCCTCCGTAGGCCGGGTTGTCGGAGCCGGAGCCCGGGTAGTGGCTTCCAGACCCATGTCCATGAAGTACATCAAAGGCTCGTTGATCAACGTGTCCACGTCGATGGCAAAGACAAAGTCCAAATGGTTGAACTCGTCATGCTTCACCCTGTAGTTGAGCTTCACGTTGGCTAACTCTCCAGCGAGTCGTTGAACATCCTGGCAATTGAAATTAAATATTAACCCCCGAGTCTTAAGGGCCACATTCTTGTTATTTATTTAAGGTGTTACCGTTAGATTGGCAAGGTAGTCATTGTCTCCCCAGTAGAGTGCGACAGGGGCTGTGATTTTTGTAAGGTCGTACCCTGGAGGGCTCTCCTGCCCGTATTCCATCACATTTCCCTCCGGCCCGAAGTCGTACTGGGTGAATAGGGTATTGTTCACCCCTTGGGCGTAGTGAACTACGGACCGGGTGGATGACCCTGCTGGGCTGTGTCCTACGATTACTGGCAGCAGGTCCTGAAATTTAAAACCATGGTATCATTCCGGGTCTTAGGGATTTTGCGGTTAGGAGCTCGGGGGTCCTTACCACGTCCATTTGGTCCATGTTAAACCCGCAGAATACGAAGAGGACGTTGGAGCAGATTGGGTGGTAAGGATTGAGGGGGTCACATAGCTTCGCCCCAAGCTCAGCGATGAATGCAGATGACGGGAGGAACTCGTACAGTCCGATTGTTTGGAGTAGGAGCTGAAAAGTTATGAGAATTTCGATACACAAAATGAAAACCCGGGTTTTAGATCCGAGGCTTAAAATGAACATAAATACGGGCATTGGTAGTTAGAGTTTGGGTTTTAGGAACTGCGGATCGGGATTAGTTTTTAATTCCATACTTCAATTCGATTGGCTAAGGGGGCAAGCGCCCTGATGGGACTTTGGATATTAGTCATGTAGGCCACTGGGGCAAGGGCACTCATCAACTTGATTTTTGAATTGTACTCTGGTCGCTCGGACATGCAAACCCAGAACATTGTCGTCCCCATGGAATGCCCCACGTAGTAAAGGTCCTCGGCCCCTGTGTTGTTCAACGCGTAGTCGATGACTGCAGGGAGATCTGGGATTTAAAAAATAATAGTAATGACAAGGGGTTACTTGAAAAATTATTTATGAGATGAGCTCATTTACCGTAAATCCCCATCTCGTGCCAACTGAAAATTAGAAATTGTAAACAAATTTTAATTTTAATACCCGGGTAACAGAGACACAAAACTGGGCAATTCTTATGAATTTAAGTGTCTACAGGGGCCACTATTGATAAGTACCCTTTTTTAAGGAGGTCAAGGGTAGATTAGATCAATAGTGAACAAACGGACCGACATTTTAGCGAATTGTAGGATAGAGTAGATAATAAAGTCCCACTACAGGCCCACTATAGACAAGGACCTTTTTGAAAGTTAAGGGTAGACTTTTTCGATAGCTCCAAAAAAATCTGTCTGTCAACTTAGTTTAGTAAATCGAATATGAGCCTTCAACTCAATTTATGAAAGGGTATCAAAAGAGACAGACGGACAGACATTTTAGTGAAATCGAATGAGCTATTGCACGAGTAGCGAAAGAGACAGACAGACAGACATTTTAGTGAATTATAGAGTAGATGATTGTAAAACTAGAATATTTGAAAAAAGTGACGTTTACCTGAAAGCCCAAAAGTCTTCCTTATCTTGAATAGGGTCCAAGAAGTTGTGCCTCTTGGAATAAGTATTCCCTCGAGCATTCCCTTCATAAACAAATAAATATTTTATTCTAATTTAAGCGGGTTTTTTTATCCCTCTAAAATAAGAAAAATCCCCGATAAAAAACCTACCGATCCAAACATCATAGCAAGCATCTGCGAGGAGATAGGCTGGAATTAAATTAAATACATTAAAACACACAATGGACAACAGATCTTTGGTATTTATGCAGAGGCTTACCCAAGCCCTTGTCCACACCGGTTATAACCCAATTGGACGAGTCTCCGAATAATCCGTGTTGTAGCCAAATAACCCGCTTCGCTTCCCGACTCTCCCCGCATTTCTTTCCAAAAGGGATTCGATGAGCTTCGAGCGTGTAGTTGTCCTCCGTGGTGATCTCATGGATTTCCACAGGGTAGCCGTATTTTTCAATCAAGTCGGGCTGGTTAAGATTTTAAATAATCAGTCAGGAGCAATCATCAATAATTAAAGGTCAACTAGGCGATAACGGCCTTCTTTACGGAGGTCAAGGGTAGTTTTTTTTACGACTTTATCATAATTTTAGGTCGAGTAAATTCAACAAACTGTTCAGCTTTAAAATCGCTCGGCTGACAGACAGACAGACATGTGTAGGAAATTATAGAGTAGATAGATATTCACAAAGTTTTTTTTTAAACTGGACTTATTAGTCAAGTAAATGGAATGAGAATGTCGGCTATAAATTCTGTCAATTAGTTGAGGAGGAGGTGTTTAGGACAGACAGGCAGACAGATAGACATTTTCAGTAAATTATAGAATAGAGATAGTATTTATAAAATTACCACACTGAGCTTAGCATCTTCCATGTCGGACAAAGAATTGAAATCAGTGGGGAGGTTACCGATGAATTGATGGATTGCCGTAGCCTTTGACCAGGTCGAGGAGGTCAAGGAGGTCGCTTCCAAGTTCCCAAAGACTTGGGAAATAAAAACGGAGGCTAGTAGCACGAATTTCATTTTGGATCCGGATTTGTCACAGAACGGAATTGCTAGGCTCAGAAGTGTGACTTTATTTTTGCCCCAGCCGCCTTGAATGTAATTAAAAATTCATCACTTGACAAATGAATTGAATAAAATATTATTGAGATTGGAGGATGAAGTTACAAGGATCAATTTGTCTTATCATTAGGATGATAACATGAGCTACCTTATCATCATTGTTTTGGAGGAGAGTGCTGATATCGATTTCGATGATTGGGAAAAAATTTTGTGTTGTCCTTCATTAAAAAAATTTAGCATCCCTAATGTCAATAGTATTTAAGAACTATGTGCACATTTTATTCATGCGAATTGGTTGACAATGTTTTTTGGATGACATGAATATTTATTTAATAGATGGATTTTCTTTGTCCAAATCTTTTCAGGCTATCCAGCGCTACTTAAGCTTTTGTGGAATCGGGATACAGAATGCTCAACTATTCCAAACTTCCGTGGCGGAGTATCGAAGGAATCAGGTTGGTCTTTTAAATCATTTTACAATATAAAGTCAATGAGGATGAAGTCGATTTTAATTACGTGGAGGAAGTGGTGGTGGTATCTTGCACTGGTTTTTAATACACGTGTCTTGATAAGCAAGCGTCATGATAATGTTGCTAATCCTTTAAAATCAGAGTAAGGTAGAATCGTTTCAAAATCAACACCGAGTTAACATAAATTTTAAAAAACAAAGAATCTCCCATTTTTCAACTTAAAAACATAAACGACATTTATCCATAAAAATTGGTAGTGATAAATTCTCCCTCCAGGCTCATTAAAAAAATACGGTTGGAGTTGGAACGTTTTTTTTAAAAATATAACAAACTCCGCCTTGCAAAATAAAGAAAAACACATAGGACAGTTTTTCAACCTGTTTCCTCCAACCAGAAACCCCCTGTGATTCTTAAGAGGGGGTTTCTGGTTGGAGGAAACAGGTGTCAAAAACATGAGTACTAATACAAGAGAAGTTGACAGGTTCATTTTTAAAGGGTGTCATTAAGCCCCGGATAAAAAATGAAGGAGACTTAGCAACTCCACCAGATCCTCTTAAGTCCTATAGAGTAATCAGTTAGTCTATGAGCTTCTCAGGACATGAATTGACGGGGGGCTGTCCATAATTTATAACCCCCCCTTAAGTACAGCAAACTTAAAAAATTACCTTAAATAAAGTTACCAACATTTTTCAAACTTTTAAGGGGGGGTGAGTTTTGTTTTCAAGTATGTGGTTTATGGACAGCCCCCCCCCTTTTCTCTCCGACATTTCCAAGTCTCTCTGTCCTTTGTAGATAAAGTGTCACTCTGTTTCTATTTACGCTCTCCCCATTGGGGGCAGAAGGCCCTCTGGACTTGGACAAAAGCGGAAGTGGTTTCTACCCGCATCTTCTACTCTCTTTAGGTCGGGTAGACAAATTGCTTGTGGAGGCTATAGGACATGTCTCTTTTTTCTGCTCTACATCCCGCCTGACTTAAGTGGTCACGATTGACTGGTCACGATTGTTGACGGTCGCAATTGGGGGTCACAATTGGGGTCACAATTGCGTCGTAAGATTTGAAAATTTATTCCAAGTCTGGTCTAGAAGTTTCATCCAGACTTGTGGTCACGACTCGGTCAATATTGACGGGTCACAGTTGGGGGTCCCAATTGAGGGTATTTTTTGAAATATTTGAAAATAAATTGGAGGGACTTGAGATGAATACTGAACTAGATTAAAATGTATGAGGGAGAAGTTTGTGTAGAGTTTATTTATTTGCAGAGGGATGGTGTAATTTAATTTATATTGTTAAGTGGGTAGCAGAGACGTTTGTGACTTTATGAAGAGAGTCGTTTTGATGTTGGTCCTCTCTATTTTTCTAATTACCAACTCAAAGATTAAATGTTGGAGGCAGAGAGTGTTGACTCTAATATACAACATAAACACACACTTTCCCCTTTCATCTTTTCAAATCCCAGAGGGTTGGCTATTCAAATTTTAAATTAACAATTACATCAAATTTACTCTCCAAAAAGATTGAGAAATGAAAACATGGTGTTTGAAAATTAGCACGAGTGGCTTAAAATTTTAAAATTCTCCACATCTTATCTAAACGTGAGGTTAAAAGTGGGAAATTAATCTAAAAGACTGAATAATCAATTTCAAAAAACCGTTTTTACTTTTAATATTTTTCAGTATTTTTCTTATTTCCCATTTCTCAGTCACGTAATAAATAAATGTGAGATGGACAATTCAGCTAAAGTTGTGAAGGGTCAATTAGATACGTCTTGGACCCTTAAATAAGAGGGGACTTGAACAGTAAGGATCGGCAGAAGGAAATGTCTAAACTCTCCGTCCCTTAACCAAAAGCTAAAAACTGACAAAACATATCATTCTAATTTTGAGATGCTGATATTTTGATCTGAGGGTCAGGTCATTGATTACAGAGTTCAAGGCTTGTACTATTTCAGTCCCTTGTTCTTGATACCGGGTGGTTTAAAAAAGTGGTAGCAGTATAGCACGTTCTACTATGCAGTGAGGTTATGAAGATCTTGAAGGAGGGGTGTGTGCACCTTGAATAGAGATGAGAACGGACGGTATGGAAAGTTTCTGAGGGCTCTTGTGCATGAGATTATAGTGAGTTGGTTTAACATTCCTGTCACAACTTTCCCCTTGCCACACTTTCTCAACTTTATCCTTTTTTTTGGGTCGGTGGGATTCGGTTGTCAAGGTCTGTCTCTTATGTATCCACTGCCTTGGGGAGAGGACGAAATTTATGCCATGCATATATGTATGGGGATATTTATGTATGGGGACATTTATGTATGGGGACATTTATGTATGGGGACATTTATGTATGGGGACATTAATTCCGCGGCAAATATGTACCACATAAAAATATGAAATAAACATGAGCTACGACGACTGGTGCGTACAACAGGAATTACTTAATACCGCGATAAATATGTACAGCAACAATTAGGTGCCATGATAAATATGCACACGGACATAAATGTATGAGAATGCGACATAGCCAAAAACCGCAGTACATGCTGGCAGGTATTTCCCTTCCTCCCGAACTTAAAAAGTTAGGGCTCAAGCCACAGTAAATAAAATCGCGTCCTCATACCGGCTAACAGTAGCAAAGAGCACACGATCGGATATTTGAACGGTCACCTGACAAAGAAAATCCCAGATTACAGACTGCACACTGTGCACACAAAACACATTGTAAAAGTGCAGAGGGTCTTGTAGTCTTTCATATACTAAGCTCATTCAACACAGTACCAGCTTAGTCAATACCTCTCAATCCGAACATGTCCAAAGCTTTTATATATGCGTCTTTTTTAAGTAGCACAGCTTCTTCATGTGGATGTTCATGTGTCCTTTTGTCTGTCCGTCCGAATGATAACTTTCGTACAATTTTTCCATATCTGTTGTCAGACTTCCATTTAGAATGTTCTAGACGTAGTAAACAGTAAATTAGATGCTCCCGGCACAAGTCAATAAAATTTCGAATATTCAAAACTCAACACGACAGTCAAAATTGCCCGCCTTTTCTGAGCTACGTGGATGTATCCGTTTGAACGGTTTATTTTTGCACAGATTATGTGTTCGGACGAGGGTTTGGGTTTCGTGTGCTATCAACTTATTTTTTTATTTAAATACAAAAAGACTAGGGAAGTTTCAAAAGTCAAGACTCTAGACGTCTGATAAAAAGAGCATGGAAAAATTATCCCCTCACCTCCTTACTATGGAGGGGGGGTGGATTTTGAAGGCCCTTGTGCTGAGGACATGTCGTCAGTTTGAATTTATTCTGCTCCTAGAATATAAATATTATGAGAGAGGAATTTTCCCCATTTTCACACGGCCAAAACCCGGAGAGACACACAAGGGCTTAGAAAATACCCGGTGTGGTGGGATGAGTTCCCAGAATTTTTTTTAACCAGCTCCAGAGATGACTGTAACTTGGTTTTTGTAATAAAATTTGATATCCTTGGAACTCACAACGCTCATCACCCCTTACTTATCAGCTGTCACAAAAGATTTAATCCATTTGCAAAGGACGACTGTGGACTGAGTTTTAACAGTTTTAACAATCCACTATGAAAAGGAAAAAGCGGGGAAATGCTCCGCATGAAAAACGGGCATTTCCCAATAATAAATTTAGGTTTACAAGTCCAAAAAAGACAAAAGAGTTTCAAGATATCAAGTCCCTTTTATTTCCGATCCACCACCACCGCCACCGCCATCCCATCCCCAAAACAAACTCCAATATCGCTAACAAATAGCTCGTGCTCTAACACATCCCGTTTCCTTTACTATCTCATCTCTTAGCTGGGTCGGGTGGGCCGGGGGGGGGGGCAAAAAAGAAGCTCCCAACGAGATCAAGGATCAAGGCCTTGTCTAGTAGTCTCTTATAGTCTTGGCTCCTTGGAGTTTGGCAATAAAATATTTCCCAGTGTGCAGTGTGTGGAATCTAAAAGGTGGAAAAGGATGACCTGAGGTGTGGAAATATTCTCAAGTCTTCCATCTCTTTAAACAAGTCGTGGGCATATAGAACAAAGCACACACACCGGATTCAAATATATTCATCCACTTACATTTACTTTTATCCAGCTGTCTCCAGCTACATGATTCCATTTCGTTGCCCATACCGTTTTTTTTAAAACTCGGCTTGGTTCTTACAAGATTTTTCTACATTTGCTATTAGGGAGGTTGAGAGACAGTGCAGAAACTGTTCTTCAAAGGATTTTGCTAAAAATCCTGTACCAAAAATTACAGTGTCTCAGCCTACGTTTGTTATTAGGGAGGTTGAGAATTGAGATACAGTACAATGAACACTCGTTCAAGGGCTTACATGGCCTTATTATTATTACTGAGCTAAGGGTACACTCACACATCTAATCTGCGTACAGTCACAATCATCAGCAAAAAAGCACAGTATCTCAACCTCCCTATTACTCCTCTGTCTCTCTGTGTTTTTCTGGGAGAAAAATGCTTGAGGATCATAGGAGAGAATAATTCGTGCGTATTATTTCCCCTCCATGAATCTACATGAATTTCTATGAACCTTGTGATCCGTGTGTATTTGAACTGTGAGATTGTGTTTGTTTGCTTTTTGGTGTAGCTTCTCCTCAACCTGGCTCGAAGTATTTTCGAAGAGCAGACCAACCTCGAGCGTCTCGTCACCAAGATTATGAAAGAAGCCCAAGGACTGCTCAAATGTGAGCGGGCCCTTGTCTACCTCCGAGACGTCCCTCTCATGGAAGCTGTGAGCTCACATTTTTTAAACCTTTTTCTTTTATCTCTCAGAGCAAATGTTTACAACTCAAAATATGAAGAGAGAAATGTGGCCAATGTGTACAATGTGAGTAATGTGAGGATTGCTTGGATCTTCTCATTTTATGTAGAGTCATATTGAAAGAATTTTGATGATGCCTTCTGCCCCCGGGGAAAGGAAACCTTTGTCCAGGAGAGAGGTAAGACCAAATTACTTTCATTCTTTTCATATCAGACCATGGGATCTTGACAGATGGAACAACAACTCAAACCCCTAAGCAACTAAAAGCGACATTAGAGTAGATTAAGAATATCTTTTGACCCCAGCGGCTCCAAGGGTCAATAGAAACAGTAGGTCTTTATTTTACGACTTTTACGAGAGAGGAAGGAAGTTTGTGGTTACCTTGGGATCTTGACACATGGAATAACAGCTGGGAGGGCTCGGGAAAACTCCGTCTTGGATTAAGGTATGGGATTTGACCCCAGTGAGTCAAGGTCAATGTTAACTACGATCTTTGACTGTTTGATGAGAGAGGAAGGAAGTTTGAGGTGGAATAGATTTTGACCCCAGCCGGTCGAAGGTCAATATCAAGAGTGCATCCCTCTGATTGACGAGAGAGGAAGGAGGTTTGAGGTAACCTTGGGATATTGACGCAAGGAACTACAGCTGGAGGGGGGGAGGCTTAGCAAGTAGTAAAGAAAGTCGTGTAGGGGGTTAGATTTTGACCCCTGTGGGCTGAAGGTCAATTTGATCCGTGTAGTTTTGTGTTTGAAGAGCGAGGCTCAAGATATGATTTGTAGGGAAAGTGAGTATGGATTTTAAGATTGAGGACCACATGGGCGGGGAAAGTAATTGTCCCTGTTCATCAACTCCCTTCACCTTGTAGTCTCTGATGTTGTGTGATAATATGGATATGATTGAATGGAGAGGGATCATCCTCAATAAGGTAGCCCGTCCAGGAGTCCTTGGTAGTAAGGGGCAAGTCTTTCTTCGGGATTGGGAACAAGGCCTTTTGAGTCCTTTGTGCCCGGATGGATGTAGTCAAGTCGGAGGTGGTGGGGCCCCAAGGAATTGAGCTCAGCATGAGAGCCTCATATTGAGCTACTCTACTTTTCTTTCATATCAAAAAAAGGGTTTAGTATTTTGAGAGGCCTTTGGCTACAGGCGGTGGCCCTTCTTCCTCTTTCTTCACAACAATAAGAAGGGACACGATCTGCGTCCTAATTCACCGTCTCGGCTTCCACAAACCAGCGAGGAGCTACTTGAGACTAAATATGAGTAATATGATACGACCATTGTTGAGCACTTACAATACTGTACTGACAATGCGAGTGCATTTACTCATGAACGGCGAATGAGATTCCATTAGTCTTAAAAAATCAAGTGAAAAATACTTTCAATCATAAAATTAGTTTGACATTTAAATGGACACCATGACCTGAGTTAAATAACTATGAAGTTTATGAATTTGTCCCGTCCGTGAGGTCAATGAGACTGGATGTCTATTCTTTTCACTTCTCTGATCTTCTCAGCTAATATTGGCCATTCAGCAACGAAATTAATGTAATGATGATCAGTATTATATCATTGATTTTTTAAGACTAACGGAATCTGCTTTGGCGTTGATCAGTAAATGCACACGCTTTGTGAGTCGTTCTGGTAGTCCCCCTCCCGCTGAGTTGACTTGTTTTGATTGGTTTTATTAGAAAGGGACTGTGGCATTAGATGGAGAGTATAGGCTCAAGGGTTCTTATGAAAGGAAGATAGGTCCAATTTTGTTTAAATGTTTAAATATTAACAAAGTGTTTATCTCTAGTGTGGTTGAGCCAAATCACTTATTCAGCTTTTTCACAATACTTTATCTAAGTTCCTAGTTTTCTTTAAGATTCTTGG
>JAQFYM010001444.1:0-33715 GCA_034694785.1 Agrenia bidenticulata | reverse complement strand
GAACCTGGAGGGATATTATCAGAAGTTTTCTACAAACGAACGGGCCTTTCGTAGCTGCTTGGAGTAGGTTTTTTATTCAGGGTTGCTGGTGCTGCTGGTGCTATGGTATTTTTGAGAAGAGGAGGAGACGACTTAGCTTGGCTCTGCAAGCAGAATCTGAGCAAACGCTTAGGGAAGACAGTCCGAAATTTTTGAAACTGTTAGCTAATAAAGAAAACTTCAGAAGAAACAGCAATATCAATATTGAGTGTCAAGGTTCGTACAGAAAAAACAGTTTTCCTTAAATTGGGGGAAAAAATCCTCATAAAACTGAATACACTGTTATTTTTATAGGAATTAAAAATTGCATAGTTGAGTATAGTGGATCCGTCTGTCCATATCCCACGACAGAGTGTTGTGCTCCAGTTGCGATGCCTTCATCGATTCCCATCCCCACATGAAACTACTGACTGAATTTTGTTGAAAAACTGAAAGAAATTGAGACCGGCCTAGATGCAGAATCCATTTATTCTGCTTGTCCTCTTATCAACTACATCAACTTATAAATACTTGACGGCTTTGGTCTCTGAACAAGGAGAAGTGAAATGGCTAGTAAGATTTAGGCCGAGTTTCAAATGTCTAGTCATTCATTTCTCTGTTATCTCTGAAGAGGCAGGGAAGCAACTAGTCCATGGAAGTCCATCCGTTAGTTGTAGATCTGCTAGATGAACATTTTGTAGCATACAAGATGAAGCTATGGAATTTTAGAAGTCAATGTCAAATTCTATAGGAGTATATTTAGCTACACGTGTGTTACAAATCGGTGTTCAAGCTGTGGCAAGTTGCTACTCAACATGTCAATTAGTTAGATGGGAAGTAATATTATTCGTGATACAAATACAACAGCATAAAACTAGAGAATATACAAGGAGGCTATTTATTTCAATTTTAGGAGATCGCACTATCCTTAATTTAAGTTTCAAAGGAGGGACAAGGGAATTGAGTTTTCAGAAATTAAAATTATAAGATTTTGAAAGTAATTTAATTGGCTCAAGGTATTTTGCCAAGAATGATTCAGAACACACTTCTATTATATTACAAATACCTTTTTGATTGGTATATAAATTCTAGAAATTATTATGCTGATTAATTTTAACATTTGTAGACGCAAGTTGTGAAACAAGAATTTGGGACGACCTGTTGCTTCCGGTTCCAATGCATACAAATTATATTATATCATGCATTGAGAGTTCAATCAAAATTTATTAGATATTATAAATATTTAAGAGATTCTAAAAATACTTCAAAGCCAATTCCACAAGTAAAATAGGAGATTGAAATTCTGAATTATGTTATTTAAAAAATAATTGAATAGTTATATCAATAACGCTCACACAAGATTGTGCTTTAGTCATGACTCATTGATTTTGGGAATCATTAAGTGGAATAATGATTTGTGCCCAATGCTTACTGCTTTTAATGTTCAATTTACAAATATAAGTCATCACAAGCGTTGAAGATTTATATGATGGGATACTCATAGTCAAATATATAAAACCCTTAGGGTTGCTACTATTAGCAAAGCAAACTGTAACTGTAAGAACACAAAATAAATCGTGATCTTTGCCGTCAAAATTATATGCCAGTTCCACCTGATCATCGCAGAGTTGCATATGAACTCTCGAAAGACTTGAAATGAACACAAAGTATTTGAAACATCGAAAATTCTTACAAAATTCTTAACCAAATTTTCTCTAATTAAGTTTCTGGTAATTAAAATCAAGTCAAGATGTACTCATTCCCAAACCGATTTGCTATGTCTGCAAAGCTCAGACAGATAAAAACGAAATGTCATTAAATGGGAAAAAAAATCCATAATTTACACACTTTACGGCTTTACTCCACATTCCTACAATTAAGTTTCACAGCAAGTTACTTTAAGACACTATTTAATTACAAGACTATTTTATTATTGATTTATACTCGAGTAGAGAAAGTTTCCATTTTCAGTCTCACGATACAATCTATAAATCATTTCTTTCCCCTGGTCCTCTTCTGAAGTTACTCTATCGATTATCATCACTTCATCCTCATTCCGGGTATAACCAGAACAGCTTCCATTTCAATATCAATTTATCCCCACAATATTTTCTACCTTCCAACTTGTAAAAGTTGGAATTTTTACTCGGAAAATAAATAGCACCATTTCTATATTTTTGATCAAGTAGGATTTTTGAATTGGGAAAAGGCGTCGTTTACATTCTATTATTTAAACGAAGAGGCTTTTGAGCGTCCACAGTTTCATTTCAAAGTAGAGACGGGATAGTGACATTGAGGATAGAGGGACATTGTGGCACAAAATACATTTCATCAATTTCTAATCGACGCCTCATATAGATTCATATATTTTTATACATTTCCTGCTTTGAACTTGAGTTAACTCTCGGCCCAGTCTTATGGTAATGTACATTAGGGATGTGCGAAATCGGATTTCGTCTAGACAGTTTGTATGGTTGGAAATACTCAAAAACTGAACAGGCTCCCACTAAATTAAATTGATTTCGATTATTTTCGGATACCCAGCACCGCTCAATAATAAGTCTCATACCAAAGTTGGTTACAGTTCCATTCGTTTCTCAGCTAACACATTATTAATTCCCTAATATTAACATCAAACTATTTTCTCTTAATCATGTTTTAATCATCTATCAATATAGGAACCAATCGACTAAATTACAAAAATTCCCATCCCCGATATCAATCCAGTGTCCGGAAGTTGTTACATTAGGAGTTTAGGACTGAATGGATATTTTATCGAATTCAATATCCGCCACTGTCTCAGGTAATCTCCGATTTCTCGTTTCTGGCAGCAAGATTGACAAGAGCCCTGCAAGTAAGGCAACTGTTCCGAAGACAATACTGGGATACGTGTTGTTCTCTTTCCCCTGAAATTAGCAAATAATCAGATTTTATTCTGAATCTATTTACAAGCCACACTAAGAAAAGTTTCAAATTCATTCGACCGAATGATTACCAATAGATCAACAACGTATGGAGCTAATATGGAACCAATTCGTCCAACCATGGAAGCCGTCCCGAGACCATATGTCCTCAAAAGAGTAGGCATCAATTCCGTAGCATACAGATATACTAGAGAGTAGGCTCCACCAATTAAAAGTTTTCCAAACAAGGCCAACGCAACAATCATCAGAGATCCTAGTTCAAAATAAAATAAAATACACAATTTAACATCTATAAAAAATTTTCAGATAAAATTGTCTTACCTGGCTGAAACAGAAGAGAAGCAAGAAGGGATGTACTGCAGATTAGCAAAAATCCACTGAACACTGGTCTTCTGCCGAAGTACTTGATAAGTGGTGGCATCATAAAGTAAGACGGTACTTCCAGTACTCCTCCAATAAAGGTGTATCTAAATAACATAGGATTTAAATAGGTTTTCGAAATCTAGTCATAATATTTGAAACTCAAGCAGTCGTAGTGTCGCCAGCAAATGCTTACAGGTAACGATCAGCAGCCAAATTTGGGGAGTTGAGGGCAACCCCATAGTAAATCATGCTTGTCGACGCCCAACAGAAATAGATGACAAGGACCCTCAGACGAAGTTTCGGTGACCGTACCAAACTAGCATATCCATCCAGGACATTCAGAAACTTCCGCTTCCATGTGCTTTCTACCACTTCTTCCTTTTCCTATTGAGCGTTCAAAAAACATTAAAATCCGTTTTTTAACCCAGGAATTTATTATTTCAAACTTACTTGGTCAGCGATCTTGGCAACTAGAGTTCCAAAATTGATTGGCAGTGACTTCTTCCTCCCGTTAATAGCTGCAGCCTGCCGTAGAATGATTTCCGCCTCTTCAACTCTACCTTTTCTCATCAACCACCGAGGGCTTTCAGGCAAGAACCACCAGGTCACCAGAAGGACGAAAGAAGGGGCTGACAGCACCAATTGCAAATATCTCCACTCCCGAATCAAGTATGCCACCCCTGGCAAAATCATGTAGCCCAAAGCGAATGGTAAGCAGAAGAGATTTCCGGCAAGACCTCTCCAGTCTGGTCCCAAGAGTTCGATCACTGAGAATAAAGTAAATGAATTCAAATGCTATTGGAAATCCATCAGTAAATTTGATAGGGTACCTAGCACAAACGATGTTCCGTAAATCCCAGGTGATGAAAAAGCAAGAATAAACCTTGCCATCATTAAGACGTAAAAATTTGGAGAGAGGGCAACTAGTGGGCCAGCTATTGTAAAAATCACCGTTCCTATCAAAATCGTCTTTTTTCGCCCTAATTGATCCGACAGGGCTCCAAAGATGGGTGACCCACAGAGAATTCCAAACATGTACTAGGGAACACAAATAGTGTTAAGCGAGGAAATTAATCATCTACAAAGTTGTTGTCAAAGGGTGGGCATGACAAGTTTTTACTTACCATAGCCTGAACTGTGGATGCCCAAAATGTCTCACCACAAACCAATCCAAACTATAAAATATAATTGATTTGCTTTCATTGACTTGAAATAGCACAACACCATCATCATCAATTGTAAAGCATGCAACTCCTGTAACCTACCTCAGTGACTATTGTGTTTTTAAAGGTGGAATTGTCAAAATCATAGGCATCACAGCTGAATGAAGAATTTCGATTGACTGACAGTATCCCGTCCACAGTTTCATATTCATAGAGCCGACAACTGTCAAAGTCGTTGTGTTTGTCCCTGGAAAAGTATAAATCGTTTCTAATTTCATGCCTTTCTGTTTCTTATCATTTTGCTCTAGTTAGTTGAATTCCGAGTACCTTGGAATCGTGAGATTTCTTACATCATCGTAGGAATAGCCTGGAAGTTCAGGTACGGCGCACGAGTGGTCAGGAATCGCTCCCACGAATGCATAGATCAGGTTGTGCAGTCTAATTAATAAAAAAACTAATAATTGTTGATATCTCAGAGAAACGATTCCAGCATTTTACAAATGAATGTGTGACAACTTACGCTGTGCAAAATCCACAGAAGGATGCCATTAAAAAAACCTAAAATCAAAGCAAAAAACAGTAGATTTATCTGATTTGTCATAGACGATGGACACTTGCTCATTTCCATTTTTTTAAGCCAGGGCAAAAACTCTGGATAGGAAATCCCCATCCTGTCCAAAGTGAAGCTAATGTAGCCGAAATAATTTTGATATCATCAAACTTGCATGAATCCAAAATGTTGCAAAAGTTCATCCAACTGTATTTTTGGAATTTAGGTTAATCTGATATGTTAATGCTTTAGTATAGTATCAACACGCAGTGTTTAAAATAAATGTCAATATTTGCATTCGCTGACATAATAGAATTAGATACATGAATCAAATTCACTTATTCTTATTTTCATTAAACTTTTTAGTGACATGACGTGTGTATCTGCATTTTTGAAAGTGAATTTCATTTAAAACATTTCCAAAACTTCAACGAACACAATATATTTACCAAGTACATCATAATCTTAGAAAATCGTTAAGAAAATATGGAAAATAGATTGGCATATCTTTCAGTTTAAGTAAAGAGCTTGCAAGTATTTCGTTAGAATATCAATACTCGGCAGTAGAATAGGTGCAGATGCAACTATTCTAAATTCTAATTCTCTGAAATGCTAATATATTTTCGTATTCACACTACTTCCAGATCAGCACTCGTTTTCAATTTCCTAAGAGCAAAGGATAGAAGCATTGCAAGTGTGTTGGCTATTTGCTCTCCTAACAATTGCGAAAAGTGAAACGAGGCTATACGTTATATCAGAATTCCCAATACAATCAAATTCCCAGACTTCCTCTCCTCTTTCAACATCCACAAAAAGTAAGTTTAGCTAACCTAAGTGATCAATAAAAAAATTGCCTTCAATTGCCACCGGCCAGCTTCTCCACAAATCTTCAAGAGACCTTCGAACGTCTCCGTATCTCCTTCCATGGACGATCCATCGTTGACAAAAGCAGATTCTGACTGTGAACCGATGGAATGGGTCGGACTTGGGTCGTCATCCCCGGAACGAGAAGAAATGATCCCATTCCCAAACTTCCTCCCACCCTCAGTGATGTCACTTTCATGCTTGTCCCCCTTTTTGGAAACTGTCATCTCGGAAAGGGTTTAGTAATTTTGAGAATGTTTTAGTTTTATGTCTCAGAAAGTATCTGCTAAGAACCTCTCTAGCACCACCACTACCTTCCACTCAACTAATTCACAAATCTTACAATAACTCCAACTCAAAACAAATACAAACGAAACCTGTTTCTTAAAAACTTGTACTTGTCCCTGTGAAAGACTACATAGTAGGAGATGAAGTCTCCTTTTAGCGATAGTTTACACACATACAGTTCAATACGTCACAAGAACAATCAGAGATTGAAAAAAATTCACAGATCTTTGTTTAACACTAATACTATTGCGTATGAAATCTCACACTCCAACAATGCGATAACATCCAATGGAATTCTATCTCCAGTTTACGTTTGTGTCCCTGATTTCCCTGAGAGTTTCCCCTTTACAAAACTATCTACTCCTTTACAATTAACTACAATTAAATACAATCCAACAGAATCCTCCTCCTTATAATTTGAAATACTTTGTTTTACAACATACTAATAATAAATTCATATTACAGTTTATGCTTTGGGCTCTTAATAGAAACAGATTGAGAGGTATAATTATATTTTGGGGGTAAAGGGGATATTATATAATTAGAGGGGACGTGTCCAAATCAAGTCTCCACCCCAGAGTACATTATCCTCTGTGCTTTTAAAAGGGAAAAGTCACAAGCGTACAGTGGCAGCGAGGACTATGAGTTTGAACTTTTTTGCAAACGGATCTAATGACATTCCACTATTGTAATTAATTACTGGGGAAATCTTAAATGAATTTATGAACAAAGGTGAGGTAATTTTAAGGACAAATGCTTCACTCCTCACAGGGATTGGATTGTAACTGACATCCGTGGACAAGTTGAGTCTTCTCTCCTTTCTCGTCCTAGTATTAGATTGAGCGTTGTCTGCCCCCTTTGCCTTTTCAGTATCTCTATTCTCTTATGGAAATTTAGAGCTCGTGATATTCCAAGCTGAGAGAGAGAGGATGTCGAGGATGATGAGATGGGAGAATTCTTATAAATGCTGACTAACGTGCTTCTAGCTCCTAGCTTTTGATTTCCATCGAAGCCTGAAAATAAAAGAAAGATGATTGAGTGATTGACAACAGTGGGATGGGGATGGATTTTATAGTTTCGGCTTTTGATATCTGATATGTTAAAAACATAATTCATTTTTATCTTGAGGGATTTTGATAACAAGTCATACACAATAAGGTCCTGGATGTCAATTGCCAGACACGAATCTGATATGTAATAAATTTATCGTATCGTATCTTCCATTCAGTTATGAATTACATTTTATTTAAAAGGCTTCGCGTATATTCTATGTACGAGTCTGTATAATTTATGGGATCTGGGAACAATCACAACAGGCTCTTTAAATCTGTTCGTTCCTTGTCAAACGAATCCGACACGCCTGTCCACCTGCTGCAAGGGACTTTACACCGTAAGAATTAGACCCGGTTGGAACTCTAAATTCCCTCTGGGAGAATACACACTCGACCATCACTTTCCAAAAGTAATTAAAGTCCCAACTAAACTCATACAGTAGCTAACTGGTAAAAAAATACGACACTCCTCTATCTAACCCGACCAAGGTGGTTTCTAACACTGTCGTTCTAAACTATAGTTTTCAAGGTGGACCAATTTCCACGGAATCGAAAAGGAATACCAAACATTACTCAAGGCCAATAGCCGTAGTAGAACAATAATAATTTCCATAAGAACTCAGTTGGCGGTGGTGGAATTAATGTCCTTTGTCATACAAGGGTTTCTGTATTGTGTCCAAAGTCACAAATACTTTGGTCACGATGTCTACCCGCCTTATCTTCGTACCTCAATTGTCGCCAATAGAAATACCAATTCATTATTACCACCTAGTTTTATTTGTTTCTTATAATGATCCTTCGAAACAAGTATGCATCCAATATGTCATCTATGATAGCGTTCAATAGATTTAATAGAAAGTCAGCAGCATGACATAAACTCGATACGGTCGATAATTGAGCAAAAAAGAAGAGCACAAAGGAAATATATTTGTTAGCTTAAAGTGATGAATATTGTCAAACTATTATTACAGTCCTCAAACGGTTAGTAGGGACTGGAAACTTTCATAAATTAACTCATGATGAGTTAGTTTGATTTGAAAGCGAGAGTTGGGTTTTAATTTTATTTAGCAAACAATAAGGATGATGAGATAAAGAAGAGAGTATTGATCTTTATTAGAGGATATGGCAAACTATAAGGGATCTGTTTTGACTGTCGAGGTTTACTGTGTCCTACTTTCCTCTCATTTATTTGGCAATCTGCAGTCCTTCCTGGTCATCCTCACGCTAGACCATATTTGTATACAAGATTAATAATGGCTCAATTATTTCCACCGTCACAACGAGAAAATAATAATTTACCAAAACAAATCAAACGAATTGTTTTTAAAATGTCTATAAAAAATCATACCAATCATGTATATCAATATTTATCAATATGGATAGATTGAAATGATGCCACCTAGAAGCTTCATTAAATTCCAAAATATACTGAAATCCCAAGAGTTAAAATTATTTTGGACTATTGTCCCTAGATATATTTTACTATTTATTGGCTTACCATCAATCCGACTGTACCTATTCGACTAGGTTTACAGCCCTTCAATCACTTTTAAAACTATGGGTCACCAATGATATTGATCTTATGAATACTCAGATTTTTTAAACGTTGGGGTTGACTCTTACATAATTCCTACTAATGAAATAAATAGCAATATATTTCGACTCTTGGACGTAGATAATCATTTAATTAGGAAGAGGCAAAAGGCCATAACTTATCAGAAATGTTTTCAATCGTAAATCGTACAAAAAAACTGACCATGAGAGTCTTGTAAATGTCGAATCAATAAAATAAATAATTACACAGGGTAGCTTTCTCAGCACGCAGTAATTATAGTATGTACTTTATAAATTATAATAATAAGTTACGTATTGAGTGATCAGGAGTGTTGTATTTACTGGCATTCGTATAATTTAAGAACTTAATATCAACCCATTCCTAAGAATGTGGAAAAGTGACTTGAGTAGCTTTTTCATGGAAATCTGGAACAAGGAAACGCGTGCTTGGGTGTCAGTAGCAGTGGACGTATTAATCGTCACCTTGGCAGACTCGAAATGACATATAAGGAACATCGCAACCATCGCAAGTCTGGAACAACACGATCAAGTTGGAGTCGTTAAATTAATTGGATTTAATCATTAATTTCATTAATTCAACTCCCAAGCAGAATAATGTCATCCCAATTTAATTTCATCAGTCCACGGGGTAGCCTCACATTTCAATAGAATATTCGACTCAAACCCTACGTTGCTCCTGCACTGAAGTTCACAAGCCATTTCTACTGTACAGGGTCCGTCACAAAAAACGAACCCCATGGCCAACTTAATTTCCAAATTTCAGGAGGTATGATCATTTCAAAATTCACCAAAAACTTGTTGAACTACCGTTTTGACCCCACTAAATATCGAAAGAATCGAAACATCGAGTGTATGAAATTTCACAAGAAATGTGTCCCAATGCCTGCCAATCCGTTCATCGCCGAATCCAACAATGCATGGCCAATAACGGTAGTCATGTCATCTAAGTAAGAGTTATTACCTGAATAAAGCTTTTATAGATGAAAATCTGTCATGGACTTATTGAGATATTTGGTTTTAAAAGGGTAGGGTTTTTCGTGAGGGACCCTGTACATTAATCTCGATTGCCAACTATCTATTTTCTGTGCATATTAAGTAAATCTCAAAGCTTGTATGCACAGGTTGTTACTCAATTTTCGCTCAATTATCCTAATAGTTTATCCATAGCTCTTCTAAAGCAGAGCAGCGGTACTTGCATTCGTATATACAATTACACAACACAGAGTTAACATTTCTATACTACTTAAAATAGGCAAGCTAGTTTTAGAGAGATTATTAGCTACTAAAAGGCTTCATATTTTTTTTACCAATATCTGACATCGTAAATGAGACTTCCTCTAAATAGTGTGTTTATTCAGCTGTCTATTCCTTATGGACAGTGTACAAGATGAGCTTGTAAATGGACTAGAAAAGTATTCACTCCTTTACATAAGTGAAACTTTTGTTGTTACTTCAAACTTGGAATTCCTTGATAAGAGTAATCGTCGGTAATTGTCGATATTAAAATCGATATCAATGAAACATTTACTAAGGCAATTCCTTATCTTCTATTGGGAAAAGGACATGAGGGGAAACATTTAATCTGCTAATGGAAAGGAGCCTCATGCTGCAACATTTTGAATATAAAAGTGAGACACTTATCAGGCTTGAGTGAATCTTTTTGACGGAGAGTCTGGAGATTTAGAGAGATTTATCAATTTTTATCAACCTCAATGATCGTTGTGATAAGCCCAGGAGTTGGGGTAATTAAGAGATCCTTCATCAAGCATATGTTTTTCATGTAAATAAAATCTTGAGCTTTCATAATAGATCACTGTACTATCTTAGAGAATCTTAATTGCCTAGTTTCTAAAAAGTCTCATTCAAGTACAGAAGTAGAATTTATTCCATGTCTTCTTGTCCTTTTAAATTCATTTTATCCAACTGGATTTTGATATGAAATTCCACCCGATACAATTTGGCATCTGCCCGATCCCGATGTACGACATACAATGCCGTCTTTATAGAGTTCCAAGTTTTATGCACTTGTATGAATTAATCCGTGCTACTTAACACTACAGTCCCTATTCTTCTCCAGTCTTCCATGACAAGATGCAACATCATCATGATCATATCATCTTCTTCTTAAAATACTTGAACGATATGAAATTTAAATAGATTATGCAGTAGTACATATATGAAGATGTTTTTACGATGCATTCGACCTGAAATTAATTTTTAAAGAATCCCAAGCTTGCTTACGTGTGTGATGTTGATTATGAAAGAGGAAATTGCGACTCAATTGTTTCAAGTCCTCAGTCTTTTTTAAAAACAGAATAGTAACAAGTCGGTGATGGGAGAACTGATTTTTTTAAAACACTTTTTTGAACGTACATAACAATAACAATTGGAGCGTATCTGATTACTTCTTGATATGTGTTTACTCTTCACTCTATTAGTATCAATAGAGAAGATATTAGGTTCCCAGGCTGAACGATAAGTTATGAAACTTTTAAACAACAAGGTTGAAGGATCTGATAGTGACTGGGACTTTATGTAAACAATCAGAAATTGAGAATCTAAATTCGTGTACCCCCGACAAAGCCGAAGAATTTAATACCACAGGACAAGACTAGTTTTTTGAAATTTCTGATTGTAAAGAAGGTATATTGAAGAGAAGTCATAATATTGTGGGATGAGAGGATGGGGAACGTGTCTTAAAGCAGCATGACTTTTATTTAAAATTATACAAACTTGTTCTTGGCTTTGGCACGGGGACTTGGGTGTAAAATTAGGTGAACGCTCGGCCTATTAGTTACACACTAATACTCCACTACAGATTTGAATAACTCTATTTAAAGAGTTGAAAATTTATGTGGGTGAGCTACTACTTTATAATACCTCCTATCAAAGGCTGAGGGGGAAGAGTGTCTCTGAATTGTGGTGGCATTCAAACACCCGGTTTCTCCAATGTCAACCACGGAATCCGAACCGCTCGGATACATGAGATTGTCGGTGAAATTCGGGGACTCCAGTATATCCATCCGAGTTATGGGAAAACAGTCAGCTACTTATTTCCAAAGAATCCATTCCCCTATTAATATACTTTAGTTTATTCTTTAATCAATTTATATTTATAGTAAGAGCTTGATTAATGTTGATGGCACACTTGCTCTAAAAGCTATTTATTGTTGAGACGAGGACATTCAATTATATTGATTCGCCGGCTCTTTTGCAAAGGTGCTTAAGTCGATAAGTCAATACCGGTGTCAAAATATTATGGCTATTAGCTTCTGTTAAAGCTCTCGATTCTTTGATTTTTCAAGCTGTGAAAGTCTTGGTGGTCTGATGAAATTAATCTTTTTTTATTTAAGTCTCCAACACAGACTTATAATACAGCCAGTTCAACCTACACGTATTAAGAAAGGCTTGGGAAATGATACGATCTATTAATGATTCATTATTGTAGTAATAATTTTTTTTAACTACTTTTAGTTTTTCATACAATTTTACGAATGCAATTGAAGTTTAGGTGATCCACCCTACCTCCCACCGTCTTTAAATCTCTTTAAAATTCCATAAGTTCATCTAGATTTATTGCATAGAAGCATCACGATGAATCTGGATACCATCTGGTTTAATTAATAAAGCGAGATACTTAATTATTGGAATTTCAAGTAAACTCCAACAGGCATTTAAAGATTCTAAGAAAATGAACAAACAAAGAGTTTCATGTAACCCCTAATATAAGATGTTCAGAATTTGACATAGAGTAAAGATGTTGGGAAAGCGGGAGTTCAAACTTTCACGTGCGGGTTATTGACGCTTGTTCAAAAAAGGCTCGGATGAATTAAATTAAATTTGCTTACATTTTTTATTGTTAATTGTTCTTAAAAAATGGATGACATTTTCGACGAGGATTTGTTTGGGGTTTTCGAAAATAAAACCCTGCCTCCAAAATCGAACAAGAAAGTCTTTAAAGACAGCGACAGTGAGTCAGAGGGAGAAGAACAAGATTTGGAATAGTAAGTCATTTTCTGTTCACCGTCATTTTGTCATGGCATGGCACTTGCCGCCCGGTGACACTAATTTATAAAATCGCCCTCGGATCGGAGCATCATCATTATTATTATTGATTACTTATGGAAATGAGAAATGGGATTACCAAATGTTTTGAAACTTGATAGGATGGAGCAATGAAATATGAATGTAGTAGCGATCATCTGTTTTATGTTTTTGTCTATTTATCATAGTGTTTCAGGAGGTGGTAAGAACGACGCTGCTGATAAAGATGTTGAGGAAAAGGTCACAACGAAGCAGCAGAAAGGTGATGCCACGGAAAATAAAACGAAGGTGAAATTGGAAGTGGTTGAGGACGAAGATGATGATGTGGTCGAAATTATAACGAAAGAAAGTGTTCAAGCCAAGGTCAAGACAGCTGAAACCACTTCGAAGTCATTAAAAGAAACATTGAAAAGAACTCTCAAAGAGTCTGATGTTGCAGTTAAGAATGAAGTAGAAGGTATAGATTTGAAAGTTTTAGAAGTGATCAGTGTGTAGTTTTTGCTTTTCTAATGGGTAAATTTTATTTTACTTTGTAGAAATCGAAATTGATGAAATTTCCAAAGAAAATGAAGGCGAAAATGGAAACGAGGAAGGCGAAGCGGAAGCGATGGAAGAAGAAGATGATGGAACAGAAGGTGGAAACTCTAAGCGAAGGAAAACTATCTCAGATATTGAAGCTTTGCAAAGATTCTTGCCGCAAGTTGAACTGAAGACATTAGAGACCGTAGAAGGAGGAGGCTGCTCTCATGTTGTTGCTATTCCTTCTAATTCTTATTACATTCCGTTGCATCCTATTGAAACTCCTGTCAAAACTTATCCATTTACTCTGGATCGATTTCAAGAGCGTGCCGTCATGTGTGTCGATAACTACCAATCTGTTCTTGTTTCTGCACATACTTCAGCAGGAAAGACTGCTGTCGCTGAGTAAGCTTTGACCGAAGTCAACTGTTTCTAAATATGATACGAAAATGGTTATAATTTATGCACAATTGTTGTAATTTCAGGTATGCCATTGCTAAAGGTCTCAAAGACAATCAACGTGTGATTTACACAACTCCTATCAAAGCCCTCAGTAATCAGAAGTATCGGGAATTTTACGAACAGTTCAAAGATGTAGGTTTGATCACGGGGGACGTAACAATAAGCCCATCTGCTAGTTGTCTCATTATGACAACTGAGGTAAAATTAAAAACTGATTTTTTTAGACCAAATTCTGCATGTCTGAACGTCTGCATCAATTATTTGCTAAGATGGAAAATTTATCGTGATTTGTTTACGTTTTAGATTCTCCGGAACATGTTGTACCGGGGATCGGAAATCATGAGAGAAGTAGGTTGGGTGATTTTTGACGAAATCCATTACATGCGAGACAAGGAGCGTGGAGTAGTATGGGAAGAGACTATTATTTTACTCCCGCAGAAAACACATTATGTGTTCCTCTCTGCCACAATTCCCAATGCAGTCCAGTTCGCGGAATGGATTTGCCATTTACATAAGCAGCCTTGTAACGTCATTCATACTGAATACAGACCAGTACCTCTTCATCACTATCTGTTCCCAGTCGGTGGAGATGGAATCCATTTGGTTGTTGATGATAATGTAAGGCTTGGGAGCTTAAATGCTAGTATTTTATATGGAAGTTTTGCAATGTGTCTTGATTGATATTTAGGGAACGTTCCGAGAAGATGGATTTAACATGGCAATGTCCATGATTCAAAGCGCTGAAGGTGGTGGGGGAGGGCGACCTCGACGGCAAGGCAAAGGGGAAGACTCCCCATGTCACAAGGTCATCAAAATGGCAATGGAGCACGATCTGGCTCCCGTTATTGTATTCAGTTTTAGTAAGAAAGATTGTGAAGTTTATGCTCTGCAACTTTCAAAACTGGACTTCAATACCGGTATGTTGCATTTAAATTTTCACTGATTGTAAATAGTGTGGCGAAATACGTTCAATAAATTAAATCTTCAGCTCAGTTGTCTGACAAAAATGTAATATTTCAGCGGAAGATAAAACACTTGTGGAAGAAGTGTTCACAAATGCCATAGATGTTTTGAGCAAAGAAGATCAAAAACTTCCTCAAGTAGAGAACCTTTTGCCACTCTTAAAGAGAGGTATAGGAATCCATCACGGAGGTAAACTGTTATAAATTTAGCATTATTTCAGAATTCAGTATGAAGATGATGATTAATTGTGTTATTTTATTTCTACTTCTTAGGCCTACTTCCGCTACTGAAAGAAACTATCGAAATATTATTTTCCGAAGGCTTGATTAAAGTCTTGTTTGCGACGGAAACATTTGCTATGGGTCTTAACATGCCTGCACGAACAGTTTTGTTCACGAATGTCCGAAAATTCGATGGCAAAGTTTATCGCTGGGTAACAATAGATTTGCATTACAAAACTGAGTTCAGTATTTAAATTCAGAGGGCCCTTCAGTTAGTAAATAAAACTGATACTGACTTTTAGATATCATCTGGAGAGTACATCCAAATGTCTGGAAGAGCAGGTCGGAGAGGTATTGACGATAAGGGAGTTACCATCGTCATGATAGATGAAAAGATAAGTCCAAGTGTTGGACGCTCGTTGTTCAAAGGAGCTGCTGATCCCATTAATTCTGCCTTTCATCTTACATACAATATGGTTTTGAACTTGATGAGAGTAGAAGAAATTAATCCGGAGTACATGATGGAAAGAAGTTTTTTCCAATTTCAAAATTATTCCAACATCCCAGGAATATGTCAGAGTAAGTACAATTACCTAATCATTATTGGGTCCATAAAATTGTAATCCCTAATTTTATGTTATAACTTGCCATCCATAGAATTATTGGATGCGGAGGAGGCTTACAAGGGCTTAGTTATCCCACGTGAAGAAGAAGTGGCATCCTATTATGATCTCCGAAAGCAACTTACCATATTTTCAGAAGATTTTCGATCATTCATCACCAGACCAAAGCACGTTGTTCCTTTTCTACAGCCTGGAAGATTAGTTTTTGTAAGTTTGTGAGAATCTAAGATTACTTAATTCTTCACCTGATATTCGGTATTTTGTGTATTTATGGCATTCGAATAAATTAGGTCAAAAACGGCGAGCTTGAATTTGGCTGGGGTGCTGTTGTCAACTTCCAGAAGAAAGAAAATACGAGAGAAAATCCATTGAACAGTATTCCAACTTATGTAGTAGATGTTTTACTTCATGTTTCCGCTCAAGCTACTGCTGCCACCGTATGAAAAAGATAATTCTAGTAATTAAAAAATTTCGTTTTTAAATTTAATGCTTTAAAAATATTTGTAGACAAGTGCAGACATTAAACCTGTGAAGAAAGGCGAAAAAGGCGAAATGAAAGTAATTCCTGTTGCACTAGGAGTTATTTCGAAGATTAGTCAAATTCGTCTCTATCTGTCTAACGACTTGAGACCTCAAGAGAATCGAATGGCTGTTCTTAAAAGCATTGAAGAAGTTCAAAAGCGGTTCCCGGACGGAGTTCCACTACTGGATCCAGTAAAAGATATGCACATTAAAGATAAAAGTTTCGATGAACTAGTGAAAAATATTAAATTATTCGAGACAAGACTTGAACAACATTCTTTATATGATGACGAAGCAGTACCAGATCTGTATGAAAGATATCATAAGAAAGTCCAGGTATTTAAACAGACCAACTCTAATAATTTGAACAACGTGTTATCTATACCACGAAACTGATGCATCTGTTTCGTTTGTTTCCAGCTCCATCAGCAAGTATCTCTTGCAAAGGCTGATTTAAAGACAGCAAAATCACTTCTTCAGATGGATGAGTTAAAGTGTAGGAAAAGAGTACTTCGTCGATTAGGTTATGCCACGCAAGATGATGTCATCGCTATTAAAGGGAGGGTTGCTTGCGAAGTTACGAGCGGGGACGAACTTCTTCTGACAGAAATGATTTTCAATGGCATATTTGTTGACCTTGATGTAGCCAAAACGGTTTCCTTATTGAGTTGTTTAGTGTGTGATGAGAGAAGTAATGACGTTCCTAAATTGTCGGAGGAGTTATCTGGGCCTTTGAAAATGATGCAGGCAAGTGATTAATTTGCAGTTTAAAAATGTACTTTATTCCACAAAAGCTATTTAATTTAATACCTGATTAATTTATAAATATTTCAGGACATGGCTCGACAAATTGCCAAAGTTAGCAAGGAATCGAAGCTAGAAATAGATGAAGATGAATATGTAGACCAGTTCAAGCCAAATCTAATGGACGTTGTTAACGAATGGTGCAAAGGAGCACCATTTTCTAAGCTCTGTGAAATGACTGATATTTTCGAAGGTAGTGTGAATTCTGAATTTGATTTATCAGGTGAATTGAAAAGAATAAGTTTTACTGATTTGAATTGTCAACCTAGGCGGAATTATCAGATGCATGAGACGATTGGAAGAACTACTTCGTCAAATGTCATTAGCTGCAAAAGTTATTGGCAACAAAGAACTCGAGGAAAAATTTAATGATGGAGTTAAACTAATTAAAAGAGATATTGTTTTTGCTGCTAGTTTATATTTGTGAGAGAACTGTAATCGTAATGATTATAAAGGAATCGATTATTACAAGTTATTTAAAATAAGATGCATATGTCAATATGTAATGAACGTGTTTTTGGTATGAATTTGAAATAGGCAAATCTATTTGATGTGACGTATGTTTTATAAATAGTCTGAATTTCTTGAATTTCAAAAATCAATTTTAGAAAAAAACAATCATTTTATTATTAAATGACGTCTTAAATCTCAACACTATTTCCCACATTTAAATTGCTCTCGGAATCTAAGAGGCAGCATATATGGAGTCTTAAGTCTAACATTTACTAACACTAACGAAGACATGGAAAGCCAATAAATAAACTCCTTTACGTGTTGAGCTTAAAGTCAAGAAAGGAGGTCTAGGACGATGAAGGTTCAACTTTTGAAGAAACGATAGGTATGGGACCTTGCGTCGTCACAGTCTTAGTTTCTGCATCAGCTCTTGCAGTACTCTTTTGAAGTAAATTGTTACTAAACCAAGTTGGTCTTGGTTTCGGAATCTCTACAATCATATTTCGTTGAAAACGCTTTCTAGTTTCACTCTCCAAGTTATCGTTCTCAGACTCATATAAGACGACAACGCTTTGGTCCACTGGAGAGTGACCAAATTTTTCAGCAATTTGATCACGAATGATGGTTGTCTCCGCTTTGACTCTATCATAGCAAGTTTCTTAAACAAATATCAGAATTAATTAGCGTTACAAATTCCGTTATACTTATAAAGATTATTAAAGGATCAGCGGAAACGAAACTCACTACAAAGATGTTTAGCTTCATAATGATGCCCACAATTGTCACATATCCTCAAGTTTGTTTTTGGTTTGAGTTGTGGTGAGCCCCAATCCTGGTGACCAAACTTGCGGCGTAGACGCTTCATTGCAGAAGTTCGCTTCTTGGGGACCCCCCAGAGGATCCCATCCCATTTCTTTGGATTTTCCTCGTCTTCTGACTCCCTAGGAATCAGAGAGATTGGCAAGGGAAGATGATGGCCAGCTGGAACAAGAGCCCTTTCTAACTCCCAGCCTTTTCAATAAAAAAACAGCAACAGTTTACAATTAACGTTTAATACAGTTAAAATTTTATTCAATTCTCTTGACCAAGATTTTTTAGAAAAATTTACCTCTAGGATTAAGAAGAAAGATATCTGCCCATCGTGTGACACTACGTATTGATGAGTTAGTAGCATGATGTAGTAGCCTTACAAGCCCTTCCATTTCCAAAAATATGTAATTGTAATTTGTAATTATCTTGAAATTCGGGTTCCTCGAAGTTCCCAGCCAAAGCACATTGTCGTATTAACCGGCGATATTAGGCGATGGAACAAATTGAAGGGTATCGTGAGATTTTTTGCGAGTTTAACGCGGGAGTTGTAAGTTTGAATAATTTCCATGTGCATTTGCATTCCGAAATTTTATATTTTTTTGAAGCGATAGAAATTTTTAAAACTTGCGATTAGGAATCGTCAATAATTGTTTAAGAACATAATATTTGTTTAGATAGTAAACTCGTATATTTCTGGATCCTTAAAGGGCACATTGAACCATGAATTAAGTTCAATTAAGATAAAAAACAGATCAGTCTGTTAATAAGTGATAAGAGATACTTGAAAATATAATGGAAGTTGAAGAAAAAGTGGACCTAAGTCAAAGTGGCTTTCAATCAGAGTTACAACTTGAGGAATTGTCCAAAGAAGAACTCGCGAGTAATGTTGAAGCCGGCTTATTTTACAAAATTAAAGATCACAAGCAACATTTTGCTATCCACCCCTTTTGGTTGTCCCAACCAGAAACTGGAATTCTTGAAGAGCTGAATAAAACTTTGGGAAAGTGGAGTAGTCGGTAAGAATAGTTTAATAAACTAGGTCGATATTTTCGATATGTCGTCGTCGGCAAGATATGGGGAAATACGGAAGGGCTAATAATGCAATTTTAAACTTATTATAACAGATTAGAAGCGTATGTGGTGGCTTATGAGAAAGTCCGGAGTGCCACTACCCTTGCAGCTATAAATGAAGACCATCGATGGCTCCATGTTGATGTTCTTGTGACATTCTACTTGTACAAACCTGAAGAAGGTCAGCATTTAAAAGGTAAGGCTTTGTAACTGCATTTTTTATACGCGATTGCAGATTGCGTAAGTTTGGTTTGTTGGACAAAATAATAGACCAAGCGAGATAGACAGACACAACTCTCCAAAAATCAGCAAAAATCAAAGTTCTGCATTCGAGTATTTCAGATTTTGAATTAAGATTTCTACATAACATTTGCTTCAAACCACAAGCCTGTAATTCTTAATTCCTTCAGGTGTTATCAAGAAAATAGGACATCAAGCTGCGATATGCAGTCTTTTCAACGTATTCAATGCCACTGTATTTCCTCAAGGGGAAGACGAGGTTAGTTGGTTTATGAATTTTTAAAGTTTGGATATTTTAATTAGGTATTAAATGCATATTTGATTTGTTTCAAAGTTACAAAGCTGGTCCGTTATGGATGAAATAGAATTCAAGATTTACTCTTTTCAAAATAGAAGGAAAGGACCAATAATTAGAGGCCGTAGTATTGGAGGTCTTATGCCGAAAAATGTAACTGCTGAGACAGACAACTGGGAAGAAGAAAATGACGGTGTTAGTGATATGCTCAATGACAATATAAATTGGGAGGAAAATAATGGCGACTTGCATGAAATCTCAGCAGTATCTGTAAGTAGTCCATCTAAAAAGAAGAAAAAAAAGAAAAAGAAATCTCCTTTATCAGACGAAGAAATTGAATATCCAGTTGAAATACCAGAAGTACAGGAGATTTCGAAGAAGAGGAAGAGAAAAAAGGATAAATTAAATTCGTCGGAGAATTTCCAAGAAACTGAGTATCCAATAGATGTGCCACCATTAGAGGACTTGTCACCGAAGAAAAAAAGAAGAATAAAGGTTGAAAAAACTCTCGATTATACCGAGGAATTTCAAGAAGTACAAGAACTAATTAGCTCACCTTCAAAGAAAAAGAAGCACAAAAAACACAGGAAAGATGTGTGATTGCTGGTACAGCGATAAATCTCTGTTTTATTTTATGAGGCTTGCAACGATGTGTAACCAATTCGAGAAGGTTCAATTATCTCTCAACAAATGTTGGTATAAATGCGAGTAAAATTATTGGTTTTCCAAAAACTCATTCATAGAGTGGTAAAAATATTTATTTACTTTCGAGATTCTTTCGAGTATTTCATTCAACAATACAATATCAAATTTTCCGTAACTATAAATAAAACTTATTAAAGCACCTAACGATTAACGATAATAGTTTCATGCCAATTAATCTCGCACAGGGCTAACCCATTCGGATCCGAAGCCAAAGGCAGTGTCTGAATCAGAATCAGAACGAGATTCTTTGATTATTGTCTGAGAATCGACCGCGCGTCGTATTCTTCTTTTAGTAGGTTTGGATCCATTTCTAAGAGCTCCAGGAGGGGGTGGCATCAATTGTTTATCTTTTTCCTGGCTCTAAATAATGAGGAAGTTATTAAAATTTAAAACATTTCCCTTCCCGTAAAGCCAGATAGTGGACTAGACAGCAAATGGGGTATTTACCTCTGATTCAGGTAAATTGTCAGCAGATCCCCAGTTCTTGTGCATTCGGTCTATGCTTGCAGATGAAGAAGATTTACCCAGGAAATATCCAAACGCTTCTCGAGTACTTTTTACTTTAACATTTAATGAACCGATCCTAAGAAAACTTGAATCTCTGTCTCTTTGCTGCTCCGTATTTCTTCGTTTTTCCTTCAATTCTAAAATATTTAGATTCGTTATCCATCTTTGATCTTCTCATTTAGAGCTGCTGTTTCAACTTTGAGTGCAAGTGTGCGGTGCAAATTCGGATCAAAATGCCTAGGTTATCAGCGTTTGTTTGCATGCATCAGTTTAAAGAATAACCATCAACCATACAATATAATCCATCACCTCCCAGATTGCATGCATTGTGTGGAACCAATGCATAGTGTGTCAGCGATTTAAAGGTTTTAGTTGGAGTGAAACAGCGAAAGCAAATATGAACCGAAATGCTTCACTTTTGAATAAGGAAAATTGAGATAAACCATAATGCAGTGGTTGTATTCATAGTTAAAATGTAGCATGCATTTCAAAGTCAGTCAATTTATTAAGCAAAATAAATAGCTGGAGAATAAAAAGGCCAAGTTATAAAGTATTTTAATGCTTGTTAGTATTAGAAATTTTCGAAATGTATTTAAAATCTAGTGTCTCGGGATCAATGCATACGTTTCAGGCATAAATTCAATATATTAAGGGTAAGGATAAGTTGATAATAAAATGGCAATAGCTTGCGTGCAGGTATTATCACTGGATAGATAGCTCGAACGTTTCTAAATAAAACTTTTAAAGTGCTACAATTGGTTATTTTTCAAATCAGTAGCTGCTATTTTACTCTTCGGTGTGGAATTGTCCATTAAATTCTTGATTCCTCGTCGAAAACTACTTCGAATACCACCACCAGAGAAAGCATTCGTTAGGCTCTTATTTTTAGCAGGGGAAAGTGCAGCAAAACTGGAGTGTGTACGAAGATTAGTATTCGACTTATGCACACTAGCCGACGTAGAAGAGCTACTCTTTGTAAGCTTGATGGACGGAAGAGGTTTGTTCGTATTATTTTTAACATCTGGTGAACTATGGAATATTCCTTCTTTGGAAGTCATAGACAGGATTTGGATAGAACTTTTGCTTGGGGAGTTTCTATTCTTTTTGGTGGAGGAAGGATTGGTAGGTTCTGGGGAATTTGGAATAGAGACAGAAAGATTATCATTACACGTTGGCAAAGAAACTTTGATGTCAGGATTAGATCGAGCTTTCAAGTGATGATAATTAGAAGCGGTGGAATGGCGGCGAAGAGCGCGGGGGGCATGAGGTTGGGCAAAATTCTCACTTTTAAAAGTATCCATGGACATGGATGCATCTGGGCGTACGACGTATTGTATGGGCTTTTTACCACTATGATCTCGCATGTTAGCATCAGCATCTAAATTAAGATAATATAATTATTCTCCATTTTTTATATAGTTTGAAATGAGAATACGCACTGTAAATTTTCAGTAAGATGTCATAAACTTCTTGTCGACCAAATTGGGCTGCCAGGTGCAACGGTGTGTAACCCTGAATAATCGAACATTGACTGAATCCTTAATTTAAAATTCATAGGGATAAGAAAAAAAAATAGACACATACCCCATTCTACATAATCAGAAATCATGGCCGGATCGAGAATTTTTAAATAAATCTACATGTTACCAACACTTCAAACAAATATCACGATTATAAATATGAATACCACACTCACCGACTTTCCATTCACTTCAGCTTTAAACGTTCCAGCGAGAAGCTTGACACATTCTGTGTTTCCATGTTTTGCTGCCCAGTGTAGTGCAGTCTGTAAAAAGTAAAATTTAAAGTAGTTGAAATCTAGTAAGTTTATTAGTTTAGATTCTCATCTCATCATCCTTCAAAGTTAATTTAATACACTTACATACTAAAATCCATTCCATTAAATCAGATTTTAATTTCCCCCAAAACACGAACATGAAATCAGAGAAGCATGCATACAATATAAAAACCTTTGTAATACAGAAATCATACATTTAAACAAAATTACTTACCCCCTGTTTTTGTACAATGAAGAAAAGTCATCCGGTGTAGGGTTAAGCAAATTGCAGTTCAAAATTTAGGTAACAATGTTTATTGAAGTTAACTGTATAGCGAGAGATAAATATGGATTTACTTGAATAACTTACGTTCATATCTTTCCTTTTAATTAAAGCTGGATTTTCCTGAGCCATTTTGTGGAGAACTGGATAATCACAAGTAATAGCTTTCATCATCCACTCCTTAGCTTTCGGATCCAACTGTACATGTGAAAATCCATAGCCCAACTAAGTTTTTTCATTCATGGTCATAGAAGAGAGCCACACGAACAAACAAGCATATCCAACACACAATACACCAATGGATTAGGACAAAACACAACAATAATAAACCGGCACATAGTATGGAATTAGTCTGCAACTGCATAGCACTATATTTCCATGCATGTCCATGGGTCAAGCGTTCAGCACTCATGCAATTATATATCATCGACCGTAACACTGAACCAAGCACGGATAACAAAATTAAGCAATTCAAGGAACTTTTGTGAATACTTACGGAGGAGAGTGAGGCTGTATCGAAGTCTCCAGACTCGTGCTGCATGAAAACAAAATATTTATTTAAAAAATCCAGATCCTATGAGATAATTCAAAAGTTCACTAATAACTTAAAGTGAACTTCTTGTACAAAGACATATAAAGTGAGTCTAGAAAATCCAAGTTTGACAAAGTCAATTGGTTTCGCAAAATTCACGCACCTTAGCAGCAATTTCTCTACTGCGGTTCCTTGAGGATGGCATTTTATTATTTCCCCCAGCAGCCAACTCACTTTCAGACGCAATGCGATTAAATTTCTGCATTCTTTCCTTGACGCTTATTTTCTGCTCGGCTTCATAATTTCCATTTAGTAGATCATCAGCCTTCCCTTCATCCCCTTCGTGATTATTGTCACAATCCTGTAGATCATGATTTATATTCTCCTTCTCCTGTTCACTATCCATCATCCCATCGCTCTCCATCCGCATCTGTTCCTGCATTGTTACCCCAGATCCCGCATTCCGTTGCACCTGGCTCTGTGGTGGATTTTGATTACTTTCCGCATTTACACTTTCCACCTCCATTCTAGTGCCAAATCTGGTCCTCAATCCAGCATTCGTATTTAAATTTGAGGAGGTCGAGCTTGACAAGCTATTCGCAGCACTTGGAGATCTCTCAACGGAACGTCGGCTCCTTGGGGGGACGGGGGGTGCTGGAGCTCCAGGGGATGAGTTCAACGTCTCAAAATATCTTATATGCTCACCGGGTGGGGTTGTAGAATTATTCACAGCTCCCGGAAGACCCGTCACTGTAAAATCCAAACCAGTAAGAAACATACTTGAGACCTTGACTAATGTTTAGATGAATTATGCTGGGCAAAACTTAAGAATTTATATTGCAAAAAGCTATGCGTACTTAATCCCACTTCTTATCACATGAAGAGGAAAGCCAAGACTGACGAGTGGTGGTTTCTTATATTCCTTATAACACATTTGACTCACATTTACAAATGAGACTAACCAGTAACAAGGCATTCCCCAGAAAAGTTTGCAAATTGTTAAGGCAAATGAACGTGAACAAGCTTTATGCGCTTGCATGAATGATGAGCCACATTACAACTTAGCAAGTCCTTAAGAAACAAGGGCTGTCATAGTTATACTTAACTCACGAGAAGCTAGTTAACTTTATCAAAAGCCCTTTCAGATCATAAACCACTTGGATTTTATTTTTGCATGATCCTGTTATTAACTCTCGAATTATATTCATACGCATATACATGAAACACAAGATACGAAGACGGAGAGGCAAAATGTTCCAACGCTATGCATTCATGATTATTTAAGTGCTTTGCAAATACATGAACCTCTTCTTAGTTCGAGGGAGCAAAAAAAAATCTCGAGAGAAGATCAGAAAGCTATTTCCATATTGCAAACATAATTACCAAAACGAGATTCAGAGTTTCCAGCAATCCCTTACACAGTGATCATCAAAACTTAGAATACTCCAAGAGATGCATCTGCATTTACATAAAAATTACATGTTTAAAAGGGTAATAAATAATCCCCTCGGAATTCCATGTCAAAAGCTTTTACAGGGAAACATAAACTTCTCAAAGAGGAGTAACCTAGTGGAACATGAAACTAAAAGTTACTCCTTTCTGTCCCCACTACATTTCCCAATCGAAATCTCAAAATGAACGAGCTGTGTCTAACAGCAAAAGATTAAATAAATTCAAAAGAGACCCGAGGTGGTAATTAAACTACCTCGCCCGCTGTCCAAACAACTACGACAGGTTTAAGGCCAAGTTTATTGTCTTCACTTGACGACTACATCATCTCCCTTGGCATACCTGACCATAATCCTACAATCAACAGCTATGTCTGTCTGTGGCACTATATGGATCTTAAATTGTTGAAACAAAAAAATACCAGAAACCAAGCCCTTTGCCCTATGGTATAGAAATATATCTAGACATCTTTGAAAATGAAAATATAATAAATTACACCACATCCAATAATATTGTGAGACAGCACAAAAGCCGATGCACACAGTCAACATAGTTAATAGGCTTTAAGAGCCACGATTATCTTTGAAATGCGAATATTATTCGGGCAACCATCCACCTCTGACTCTGATATACTGAAACCAGAATAATGTCCATTCAACTTTGGATAAATTAGAATTAACTATTAATTGAGATAGACAGCCCTGTGTGTATGAAGCCTGTTGTATGTACCCAATCAGCAAATTGGGTAGCTCCATACTAGTTTGAAGTTAATTTAAAAATTACAGTCTTTGACGGTCCTTTTTCCTACCTTGCTCAAGTTAATGGTAATTTTTAAGAGTTACTTGAGTTACCAAATATTCCAAGAAACACTGGACACAAATTTTACTTGAAATATTTAGTGCTTGGCCATTACTATTCCTAAGTCAGTAGACGGGATATTTGGAACGATGGATAGATTTTATTTTATTCTAGTGAGGGCAGGTAATTACAGAGAGGCAGGTGAGGGCAGAGGATAAGTAATTTACTATACAATCAGCATAAATCAGCCTTCAACAAGACCATCAAAGCTCGACTCCCCCGTTTGTGCAAATATGATACGACAGTGTATTTTTAGAGATTACCTTCGATTGGCGTAATCGTTTATATGACTTTACTTAACAATCCGTATATCTGCATTGACTCTGATGAAACTGATGAGACCAATAGGATATACATTTACAACAAATATCTCAATTGTAATGAGCTCTTATTACTCTTGTCATTGCTGACATGACGCAGCAGTTCGGTCCAGTCCTAATTCCACGATTATGGAATCCACATCCAACATTGAGCCTAGGAATGAGGTTATACTTTCCAGGAGGAAATGAATCAAAATTCTTTGGAGAAACTATTTGATCTTAGCCTTATAACAAGTGTTGAAATTGTTAGAATTTTTAGAATTAATAAACTTTCTATCAAAATGTACTGTGTACTCATCATTGTGCTCCAATACCTTACAATAGTAAACTTCAAATGATCCTACCGTATCCAGAAGGATTAAATGTTGAAGATGCACTTGGATCTGATATCGGTTGAGCCATTGGATTTACAATAGTTGCAGATCACGATAACGTATAGTTTATGACTCAATGAACATAAATAATCTACTGGTAGAGTCGGGATCATTGATTCACCCTATCGATAATCAACGATTCGATTAAAGAGTCAGAGTTAGTAGATATCGATCCACTCTATTCCATACAGAAAAGGTTACTGTGGTCTAATAGATATTCCCATAATTTTCACGCTCAATTAAGTTCATGGTATGCAGTTTTAAAAATTCACACGACGTAATTCCGTAGGGACAGGATCTTTTAACACCGCCAGGAATGTACCCATCATGATTTATACATCTTTGGATCGCTAATAGAGAATACGGTTACGAAACTGAATGGAGATTTTCTGCTTAGTCGTGCATAGCGTTGAATATAGATAAAGAAGGTGTGCAAACTCTCAGGTGAACAAAGTGAAAAGTTCAAATTTTTGCTTTCAAAAGTAAGACGAGAAATGAGCATGAAATTCTCAGAATTTCTACTGCGTAGGTGTCCATTAACAATGAAAATTCCAAGCTTAGAAAACTTCCAATACAACGAGCGTGAGAACTTGAAACATTCCAGAAGTCAGATTATAGCAATGAGACTTTGAACGAGTTCAAGACGAAACTGATTTACCAACAATGCTACGCCACACGAAATATATCAATTAAAGCCAAGCTTTCGAGTCAAAACAAGCTTAAAATAAATATTTTTGTAAAACCTGAAGCACTGCGCTGATACTGGAACATTCCCGGTGGTGAGGAAGGATTTTGAGAAATATTAACGTTCTGAGTTGAAGAAGTTGAGTAATATGATGCCGGACCTTGACCAGGGACACTAGTAGTACGATGGTATGGGACACTCATAGTAGAACTGACAGAACTTCGTCTAGAAATACCATGAGGGTTTGGTGGGGATGAAAATGACGGAGGTAGACCTGTCGGTGAAGTGGCAAACCGGGCCAGAGTTGGTGGAGGTCTGTATGGCGGAGGTGCCCTGACGGAAGGGTTATTAATATTGCTGGTACTCCCATAAGGATTCTGAGGACTTGGAAACCGTCTTGTCGGTGAGGTCATCATATTGCCACCAGCTGGTACTGTGGGTAACCCGTACTCCAATGGAAGCTGTGATTGGGAGTTGGACTGATGATAATTATTTAATGCTTGATCTTGTTTCGTATACTGCTGTGGCTGTTTGGACATTGAATGCTGGTAAGGCTGAGTTGTTCGTGAAGGACTTGTTGGGTACAGCGACGGGTTGGACTGAGAATAATGGGACGCTGGATAGAAATTGGCCATCCCGTCGGAGGGATTTTGTTGACCAACACCCCCGTAATTTAGTGGTGGGTTATTATTGTACGGATCTGCATAATTTGAACTCAGTGAGAACTGCGATCCATACAACTGTGGCTGAGAATTTTGTCTCCTTAAATGGTTACTAGTGTTTGTGACGACGGGAGGAGGATAGCCGAAAGCCGTTGCGCTCCCAGCAGTGTTTCCGTACGCATTTGGTGGAGATGAGAAATTTGGAGGTCCTGGTTCCACTTGGCTATGGTAGCCTTGTCCGTATGTCGAGGATGATATTGATGCTGACGATGAGTAGGATGACTTTTTAGGAACTTTTCCACTATTTCCATTCCCATCAATAGGAAGAAAATACTGACGTTTCAGAACGAGGAACTTCTCTCCCTTTTTCCGGGGTATGGAATTTCAGGTTCATTCACAAGCGGAAACGAAATCAAAACAAAAGAGCAAACAAAACAAAATTAAACAAATGCCTAGAATATTTACAAACTCTCATGCTTGCAAGAATAACAAAACAACCAGAACTAAGTGCCTAAGGTCGGTCAAAGATTTGCAGTAGAATTTTCTACCATTTCTTAAATCATCGTTCAATAAGTCCAGAGATTATTTTGGAAGGACTGTCTGGTGTCGGATAAGATCTTACGGGGAAGTTTTTAAATTAGGAATTGTTTTGGATTATGATCATAACATAACGGTAAAGTAAACTTACATTGTCCACCTTGACTGATGCAAGCTTGTTGACATACGTCTTGAATAGGACTCGGGCTTCATCTGTTTAAAACATAAATGATAAAAGTTATTTAGAATACAATGTTATCTTATCGAATGAAAGTTGACAAAAGTTTAAACAATTGAATTTAAAAAATACACAACAGCTACATATGATTCATCTGATGTGACCGATTCCTGGAGCCCTGTACCCTTCAATATTAGTATCCACTATCCAGGCAAAAGGCGCCTTCCTGAGCCCTTACTCAATCTATATCTGACACCTTCACACCTGTACTGGTCATGATGAATGACGGCAACACTGGATTCTAACCCTTCTGGAAGGAGCCTTTTTAGTCTTAAACTGAGTAGATCATGAACAAAAAATAATAAAAACAAAGAATTCTGAATTCCCTATACTAATGCCCGGAACCCGAATTACAGGGCACGGAGAAAAATAAATCCCGGTACCCGATAAAAATACCAAAAGATAGACCACGTTCGGTCATCTATGTTTATAAATTTGAATTTAAATAATACACCAATGTAAGTTCCAATGATTTTAAAAAATATTGAAAATAATTCCAACCTCGGATAACGGGATGTGACAAGTAGGTTCTGAAGTGGGTGACGATATCCGTGTTGCGGACCATTCCCCCATTTTTAATAAAATACTGTCGAATCTCCTCTTCGCTCATCAACTTTGTATTAATGTTCGAGGCCGCCATAATAATAAAATATTCTCCCAAAGCCTCTAAAAAAATATTCACACTTCAAGATAACTATTTACCAGAACTATTTAAATTCTAGTTTAATTCTTCACTCACAATTACAAAGTTTTTAAAGTTATACACATCCACTATTTATTAATCTCCCTCTCCTGCATGGAGGAGCACAGGACAGAAGAATCCAAGTAAAAAAAAATCAGCGGAGAAGTGACTTGTTGCTGGTGGTACTTGTTGGTGGTGGTGGTGGTGGTGAGTTCTTTGCCTTCAGTCTTAATACAATCAGACTCTTCGGTCTTCGATTTTTTTTAATCCTCTCTCCTACAAATCCATGCTAGCCCAAGGAATTCTCTGTCCATAGAAAATGCAAATTACAGGTGTGGAAGAAGCCATATTCTTATACAAGCTATTGTGTCTTCTTAGCAGGTTTTAAATCTTGTACTAGCAACGAAACTCTTTTGTATGTTAAATGTATGCATTGTTGATAGTTTGAAAGAGGTAGTGGTGGTGGTGGTGGATTGTTGCTACTTGAGCTGAAATTCCTTTTCACTCCCGCATTGTTATTACGATCTATTTAATTACTATGTAATGAATAACAAATGATACCATCATCCGCACTCCGCAGACTCCATAGGGTATCTCTATGCAGCCGTACGGTTTCTTAAAACTTCCTCTTGTCTATTGTTTATGCTCGACCTTCTTCCGGTTTTTTTAAATTAATCAAAATTCAAAACCACCTTGGATTGTGCTTGGTAGGGTAGGATGCTTATGAATTTATGATCGGTATACTCAGCAATCGCTGATGGGCTCAGTGTTCATGAACGTACTTATATCTAAAGTTGGAATTTATAGCTCTTGTTTGTATGAATGCGGTATTGGATGGTTCAGATGGAATGTAGCTGTAGCTGCAGTTGCAAATTAGACGCAATCAGAGTTTTGATTAATTCATTTAGATGCCACGTTTTTTATTGACATTTAAAATCGATATAAGCTCGTTTTCAAGGGTGATAACTAATTTCGAGAAGAATGTGAAGAGTTTTTATTCTGTTGGCCACAACCCTGAAAACTGCATGCTTTAAAAGTGGAATTCTATATGGTTGACAATCTAGTCGTCCGTGGTTGCGGTTCGGTTCCTCTTTCCGACCCCCTATGCACATTCTTTGGGTATAAGATAGTGAAAAGGAAAAACTCCTTTTAAAATATATCATGATTAGGATTAGTATTTATTATGTAATTTAGTGAGGTTGGGTAAGAGTTAACTTTTTGTTCAACGATGACAGAGCATCAAAAATATCCTCAATTTTAACGAGCAATTAAATTAGCGTACTGATGGAAGATGCCCATGAACTAATTACATAATGCATGGATATGACAAATGGTAGCAGGGAATTTGAATACCCTCTGTTTGATTGTATCATAATTAGACACACACTATATGGTAATTGGTAATTTATAAACTAGTTGAGGCGAGAAGATAATTTTATTTCAGTCCCCGTTATTTATTTACGAATTTTTAAAATATTTTTAAAACAATTTAATTTTTTTTTAGTTGAACAAGTCAGGCCAGAGAGTAACTTTATTCATTTTGAATTAAATAATTAAACAAGGTTGACACACACCAAAATTCCGAAAAATAATGTAAAAAGGATTAAATTTTCAACCCATTTCAGATTAACAGAAGCAACCTGTAAAAAATATCCGTAAAAAGATGGAGCCGATAAGTAAACACTCAAAACTGGATAAATCCGAAAAGGCTGCAATTGGTTCCCAACCTCTATCGAAAATAAATGAACCTTCAAACATAGAGATTGATGAACAAGACTTGCCTCTCCTCGCTAACGTTGACCAAGTCAAAGTTATCCATTATCTTCTCAAGCTTCACTTCAACCTAAACACGAAAGAAGTCCAAGGAGTTCTAGTGATATTTCTAAAACCTACAAATCCTTTAATTCCATGGGGAACAATAATTTTAGACTCATGCTTCATCAAAGTCCATAATGTCCTAGTTCTAAAGTTCTCCAAAGACTTTCAATCCTCAGATCTTACCGAAATGAATAAAGCAGGAAGGGAAAATCTATACAACCACCATTCAATCGATTGGTTCACAACGGAAGGGTCAGAGTTGCAATTTGAGGTTGAAAAGTGGTCCCTGCGTATTACTGGTTGGCCTTCTGACGACATTGGAACCTGCCCTTCTGTAATTAGAATACATTACAATGTTCTACCTAGCACACCCTCCTTGAACTGGCGTCCTACAAAGGGCTGGAAGTATGACCAAGGGCCAAAGTGTGTATTCACTCCAGCGTCTCCAGTAAACAACAGGGGACTTTTCCCGTGCCAAGAGCCCTCCTCCGCAATGGCAACTTGGGAGTGCTTCATACAAACCGAGAAGTCTTACTTGCCTCTTTTGACATCGGATCGAGTTGGGGAAGTCGTTGCTGAAGATGAAGAGACTAAAACCCACTACTTTTACTCATCGATGGATCTTCCAATGTCAACCTTTGCCGTGGTCATCGGGGATTTCTTTATTCAAACTCCCGTGCAGGATATCGTGGTACAAGAAGAATTCCAAGATTCGGATAAGGAAGCACCAGTTACTCATTGTAGCCATGATAATTACCCTTGTCGGATATCAAAGAAGAATACTGTCGAGATGATACAATTCCGACTCTTCTCCATCTCAGATAATCTAAATTTGAATGTGGACGAGATTTCGAATTTCATAAAAGTTGCTATACGCTGCACACATAAAGTGTTAGGAACGTTTCCCTTTGGACGCTTGGATATAATTATTTTGCCCAAGTGTTTTGCGGATTTGGGACTATGTAGTCCCAGTATGATCTTTCTCTCACCCAGTCTGTTCTTGGGGGATGAGCCGTTGTACAAATTTCGAATCCCTCATGAAATAAGTCATTTCTGGTTCGGACTCTTGATCGGAGCTTTAGATTGGAGGGAAGAATTTTTAAGTGAAGGATTCGCTACGTTTATGGAAGACGTGATGTACAAAGAGATTTTTCGTGGAGTCAAAGCAGACTTGGAAATTATGAAAGACATTGACACAAGGGCATGTTTGCGTTTACTAACGCTTCAAAATGAATTGAAAAATACCGAGGGTGATCTTCAAGTTTTAAGACTACCAAGCGAAGAGTCTTGTTCCACGAATTTCTTGAAACATGGACTAGCTCCAATGAAGCAGTTTATGCAAGTTCACTATCTCAAAGGCTTTTTCCTCCTCAAGCATTTATCTCATCTAGTAGGGGAGGAGGATTTTCTAATATTCTTGAAAAAATACGTTCACACATTTCATGGGCAATTGGTGAGTTCTGATATGTTTTTTCGATTTTATATCCAAACATTTTCTAGAGTTTTGCAAACCAGAGATAATGGAGACTTGTTTTTGGAATCAATCAAGTCTAATTGGCTGAGTTCTAAAGTTTTGCCAGAACCTTTCAAATCTTGTGATATACTCAAAAGCCCCATGCTAATCAATCCACAATTTCTAGAAATGTTCCCACGCTGCGAGGAAGGGTTAGATAGTATTGAAAAAGTAATCCATGCATTGAGTTTGAGTTCGGAACCTAAGTTATTAGAACCACTCTTGGATAGCCTCTCATCTTGCCAGTGGGTACTTTGTCTTGAGAAAATGATAGCTCAGTATGAAAATGATAAGTCTTTGCTCAAGAACGTTTCAACTTTAAAGTGTTCATATGAGTCTTTGATTGCATCCCGTGCCTTAGAATTTAAATTAATGACTCAGGATCCAGAGCTCCTTCATCGGTTTGGTGAACTTATAATTCTAAATCGGGACAAAAGCAGGAAACAAATTGTCGAAACCTTTCTTGAGGACCATATATCTTTGGGAGTGTATTTATTTGGAGAGCTTATGATCTCGGAGGAGTTCACATTTCAGAAAATAGCCAAGCGGGTTTATAAAAAACTATTTGATGTATTGGATTCGGGTCAGAGGAAGGTTTTAGAAGAAATGATTTTCTAGAATAAGGCTATTGCTAACATTTTAAATTCGAAAATAATCGATAATAATTATAGAAATTAATTTAAAATTGGTTTGAATTTGGATTAATTTGTGCCACTGATAATTAGATTGCAAAGGGGGAATTATAACAATATAATTTTTTATAAATTAAAATTAAAATTTACTAATAAGCTGGTTTGACAATCAGAGTTTCCACATCTCATGGGGTAATTGTAGGTCTATGTCATCTCCAATACTACAAGGTGTCAGACAAGGTGGAGTACTCTCTGCCTTTCTATTTGCCTTATATATCGACGAGCTTAGTGTCTCCCTTAAGATTGCCAATGTTGGTGC
>JAQFYM010001443.1:0-33717 GCA_034694785.1 Agrenia bidenticulata | reverse complement strand
ATGATGAAAAATCTTAAAAGTGAATTGGCCGAGTGCTAGCTACATCTTCAATGTCTATAAGAACTAATAGTTACACAATGCCCAGGATTGTCACTCTTGTCCTAATATATGATACCTTTTATTTACATGGACAGGATCTGAGGGTTTAGGGCCTTGCTCTATACTCAACAGATTTTTAAAAAAATCTCAGAATGGTTTTTTTGGATATAGATCTTTCAGACAGTATGAGCTTTTCTGTTCTAAAATCTTTAACATATTCTTAAGTATTAAGAAATCACTTCTTTCAGCAATCGTTAGAAAGTTACAATCTTATCTTACTTTGTTAATGTCTATACTATTTTGTATCTTGTCATACTTGTTCAGTCAAAGGCAGTTAATTTTACTTTGTCAGATAAAAAACCCAAATCTAAACCCCTTACATAAACACAGGATTTTTCTCTTAAACTCAAAATTACCGTAAAACATACCGCTATGAAAATACTCAAGGAACAATAACAAAAATTTATCCACCCAACCCATTCAAAATGTTATTTCCACTTGATGATCAATGATTTTCTATCCTCAAATTTACCATCCACCATCCTCGTTGGCAACATCAACTTAAATCTAGTTGTTAACACTAACAAATCAGTACATGGTTATTTGAATCCGTTTATAACACCCAAAGTATAATCCCATTAGTAGTAAAGTTTTGAATTCCCATATTTCGGACGGAGCGCTCAAGTACTAACATTAAAATAGGGACTAAAAAGAGATTATTACAGCCGAGCAGATGAGGAGAAGAAGCTCGAATTTGCCAAGGACTCGATTTTAGTATTCATATTTCTTAACGCTTCAAGTAATCCCTTTTGGTTCCTTGGAACTTGGAATTATATAGTTGTGGAGGAAAGTTGGGAATACAGAATTACAGAATGTTTACCATCACCATCATCTCGTCCTCGTATTCGTCTGTCCCCACTACAAGGACTACCAGGGATGGAATTCAATCCGTCTCAGCCTTGTCTCGCACGGGCTAATAAATTACAAAGTCATCTTTGTTTCACTTTCTTTAGTCATCTCCTTAGTGGCGAGGATCTGTGTCATTCCGGATTGGTGTTGCAGGCGGGTTGACAGCTTTGAATTTACGTCATGGTATCGAATATGCATATACATACATTATCCCTAGGCCATTTTGTTATATATTCATGGGAAATGCTTAAAATAACATGTTTCATCCTGGAGGAGGAATTATTTTTTTCGACGAGACGTACGTAGTAACTACCAAGAGTCTTTTGACATTTTCGTACAACGTAGGAGAAATAGAAAGGTCGAGGTTGTCTCTCGTTGTTCTGAGCAAGATTTGCAGTACTGGAAACTTTGTCAATGGTTGACAAGAGTATTGGATATTAGATAAGAATGTGCGAATGTGTCCTTGCAATAAGATTTTGACATTTATCGGTTGAGGTTAAGGGCTACTTCGTCAACTTTTTAAATTAAAAACTTGGGACACACGTCAGACCATATCAGCCAGATATTTCTCAGTTTGAGCTGTGACTGTCAAAGAGATTTGTAAGCCTTGTGCTGAAAAAGAATTAATTTTTCCAATACTCTGAATTCAAAAAGTTATGGTAGGGATTTGTTTCAAAATTAATTGCTTGTTTTAACATGTCCTCTAAAATTTACAAGCAAATGGCCCCACATGCTCAAAAATCACCACATCCTGAGCCACAGACACTAGTTATTCAAAAGATCCTGGGGAAAAATATAAAATATGCTTTTAACATGTAAGATTTCACCCAAGATTTTTTATCCAAGTTCTCTCCACCATAACTAATATATATTAGTCTCAAGTTTTCCCCTATCCGACAGTCTGTTCTTCTTCAGTCTGGATTTCGAAACAGCAGAGAGGAAAGTTTGCTCAGAAATTTGAATAAGAAGGAGCATGAATAATGATGATGAGACATAGATGGATTGTAAGGCATTCATATTCATTAACGAACTTTGAGCATTGTCTCTTTAGGTTATGCATGTAACATGGATATTACACAATAATACTTCCATAATATTAACTACTAATGTGAAGATGGTATCTTTATCTCTGAACATTTATATAATTTTTGTTTAAATATTCAGGGAAATCCCTGTTTCCTACCGGAATCAAGGTAGACTCAACAGGATGCGACCTTGTTGAGATGCAAGGCTTGTAGGTGTTAAAACAATTATTACTGCTTAAAAGTTTCTCAGATTAATTACCTAGTCTTTACGGCACCTTTAGATTTGGGAGCAGAATTATTCCTAAACTTTCCCGAGATAATAACTTTTAGCTGCCTGGAGGTATGTGTAAATTGGTAACACTGACTTGACATTGAATATTCATGGATATCAAACTCACATTTATTTTAGTGACTCATCTTATAATGTTCTTAGGGTAAAACTAAATGTAAATCGTTTGAAGGTCCATTAACATTCAGATCAGATGCATACTCTGTGCATACTTAGGTAATCAAGTTGGCATTTAGAATCACTTGGGTTCTTCATGGATTTCCCAGGAAGCACTAGACCATACTAGATTATCACTAATTCTAAAACCTAAAAAGACTTACGAAGACTTGAGATAAATGTTGAAGTTATATGTGCCTTTTAAATATATGATAAGCCTAATAAGTGAATGATTTTACAGATGTGAACCACAGTGGATCCATTGAACGGAAGGACTTTGACCAAGCTGTGGATGTAAGTTTTTCTAAGCAGTTACAAATCCCCTTCCTCATTTCGTCTATAAAATACTCAAAAGGTTAATTGACCTGGTAGCATTTCTATGAAGTTGGGATTCTCACATGTCCAACCACAAAACATCCTTGCTTTATAAAATTCGAAAAAAACTTGTCCCGGCTGGTCTCCCATGAAGTAAGTCCCTTTTTAGAACATCATAGGCCGAGAGTACAAGAGACGGAAGCAAGTATGGTCTTATGTATTTATTATTGCCAGTTTTCATTACTTTCAGTCACCCGGGTATTAGTTTCCCTAGTATTGTACGAAATCCTGGCCAGGTATGGACGAAACTTGATCCAGATGCGATATCACATCTTTCCACGAAGTAGACAAATGCGAGGATCCCCGCCTTTGGCCTTCTACATGTGGTTATTTCAAATCCTTTTGCAAAACTAAAAGTTTATCTCCTCAGTTTTTACATTTGTCTGTTGTATGTGGCAGTCGAGTTGACCAGGTCCCAATGTCATACTAGGCAAGGATGATTTTGAACTGCAAAATGAACTATCTGAATCCGTTGCATGCATCTAACATTATAAACGGACATTTGTGTGGCATGAATTTGTATCTTACCAAGTCACAAATAGATATTGACTACGACATCAGATAATCACTTCAGCAAAGACACCCAGGAGGTATTTCGTTAACCGGGCTCAGTAAGCAGTAGTGTTTGTCAAAATCCTAGCCCCAGACTGTATATGATATTGTTTATCACAGGAAGTTCTCTCGGAAACGAATCCCCAAGGACTCGTAACAATTCCATTTACAAAGTTATCCATGTGATATTTTGCACAGGGTCTTATACCTTCTGGAGATATATGGAATAAACATAAGATAATACCCGGATTTTCTCCGAATGTGTAGGTGTACGCTTTGCTTTGTTAAGTCATTTGATAGCCCAGGGTTACAAATCTTTAGGCTAAATTTAAATTAGGCAGACACTCTTTCACCTGTAATTAGCTGTCTTTGATCTGCACAGAAGCTAAGGAGAATTATTTTTCGAAAAAAAATTAGCTACTCCCTATTTATAAAATTTTAAACAATTTTTTAAGTGAAATAAATAAATTTATGGCAATAGTATGACGGGTTGAGGGTAGTGCATTGCTAATAGAGTTTTTATACTCTTGTAATATTAAACTGAAAATATCTTATGTATTAAGAAGAGGGAGACGATCCATCAACTAAGGAAGTGAGTCACTTCAAGAATATCAAAATCATCATCGTCTTCCTGAACATCTCATCAACTATTTATTCTGAGCTGTGCATAATTTCCGGCATTTTACAGGAGACATAGACACTGGCAATAATGCTTCTAGTTGACACAACTCAAAAGTTTTGGCAACTTTTAGTTTACATTAAATTATTAGGTCTTCAAATGTAGGGTAATAAATTCTTCAATTATGCTACCACGTCGGTTTAAACAAAGTTAGCGGTTTGTCTGGTTTGATCATCTATACAGTTTAAAATAAATAGCAGCAGGCTGTGCTTGAAAATTTAGTGGTTGATGAATATTCATAGTGAAAATTTCCGTATAGCCTTTTCTATCATAACTTAATGGAATTGAGATTCATCATATTAGCATAAAGAGTATTTTTACATGAACTGTTTAGATTATTTTTTTTGCTGCTCATCACAGAATTTAGGACTGGTAGAGAACTTTAAATAAACATGATGGTTAGTAGTAGTTCAGTATGACAAGGTGTAATAATTTTTTTTTCATACTTATTTAATTAATTTCCACCATCATTTTATGTTTAAGTCCAAATCAAAGGGCCACAGCTTTTGTTCGCGTAGAAACGTTCAAATGAAAACTGAACTTTCACCAAACAAAAGAGAACTGACATTTATGAATACAAAGCAGTGAGGGGTGTACGTGAGGATAGATTGTAACTGAGACCTCGCAGCCGCCTTCAAGCTCTTGTCATAACTATCAAGGATGAAAAAATTCTAGTTTCTTTTTTATTTTACCTCTTTTCAAGGGTGAGCACTTTCCTTTCTGCTGACAGACTAAAAACACAGAATTCGTACAAGTTTTACATACAAAAACACAAATCTATGAAAACTTTACACCCTAAAAATATTTACTTTCATTAGCCAAAAAGTTAACGTATTATTAAAAGTATCTCAAATAACTCTAAATAATATGGCGATGCGTCCAACTAAATTGATATATACTTTCTAAAAGTTTCAAAACTAATACACACACTACCAACCGCTAGTTAATACAAGCAGAAGGAGCATCTTACAGTAATTTTAATATCATACATAGTCCACTTTAGCAGTTGGTACAAGAGTAGATCAGCATCAGAATTAAAAAATAATGATCAATCATTTTCATCAGTGTACTTGAAACAAAAACGTTCAATATCCTTGCAAGTAAAAGTATTTCCAAAAATTTAACACGCACCAACTATGCAATACATACAGCTATTAATTTTTCCCTCTACGTTTATAAAAAAAAACACTCAGGGAAAATAAGTTTCAACTAAAAGTTAACTTTCTAGCCCAAAAAAATCCAACTTTTACTCATGGAGAAAAATTTAGTCTACAGCACGTTTTTCAACATAGCCTAGCCTAGAACTGTTGGAGCATTTTAGTAAAAACAATTGTGGTCGGTGTGGAACTTTCTATCATTTTCTGAAACCACATGCTGAACATTAGCTGTTGAAATCGATATGTAAACAACAGTCTAGGCAAAGGGTTTAAGGGTTAAGTATGGGTTTGATGAAGAGGAATTTCCCTTGGTAAGAGGTGCTTATTAGTCTGTAACTACTTGAGATAAAGTTTTGTTTGATTAGGCAGAGAAACTTAATTTTACAGGGATTACATTCTAAGATTTTAATAGTGGTTGATTACACGTTTTAGGGATGCGTAGGGTCTCCCTGTAGTTTTACCCAGCGGGGATGATAAGCTTTCATTAAGTTGTACAATATGCTTCCCACTCTTAACATAAATTCAAAGGGGCTCATATTCTCTGATTTCGTTGTCCTTCGGATTTGATTATAATTATAATTGAAGCCTGGGCTATTTGCATTTATGTCCGTTCAACAATAAATTATATACGGTTGTTGTTGTTTTGATGTTGAAATCGTATCTTTACTGGATATTCTTCCCATCCAACCAAAAATAATTTGCTATTGTTTTTTTCGAATTCATAATACTGTTGTTTTAAACAGCAGAAAATGACACTCCACCCAGCAGCTACAGGTTAACCAATTCCCACGACAAAAGGTAGTATTCATGGATGACAATTCTCACAACCGGGTTGATTCGGTTATTCCGCTTAAGTTTATCAAAGTGAAACCCCACGCTTTTAATCAAGTTAATAGATATAATGAAACGAATACTTGGAAATGAAAAGCTCAAGCTAAGAATAAGCCCAAAGGTGCTTAATTAGCTGACTTCCAGCTTCAAATGTTTCGTAATAGTGAACAGTCTGGCAATTCATTAACGCATCCCTTTGTGTAATTTAACACCAAATCCTTTCTACGAACTCTATCCGCAGTCTACAGAGTTTTAGTTGCATCTAGAATCTAGACACTCAGACACTCCAGCCTCTGTCTACAATATTAATAAATTCATTTTGCCATTTTTTGGGAATTTTAACCCAAGTCTCAAACTTGTCATCCTAGTTTTGTAAAAAGCGGTTAAAAAATAACACTTTTAATTAGTTTAATTAATTAAGCTTAGTATTTTATCCCCGGTCACTTTCCAAGATCCTCTTACTACCTTCTCTCTCCCTGTATAGAAGCAAGCCAAATCTAATCTTTATTCATACGGTGACCTCATAACCTTTGGATCTACTTTCTATTCACCTTTTGTTTTTGGTGTAGAGAATTAATTTCTCCCTCTCTTTGAACCAAGTCAAATCATAATCAAATTCACACACCTGAGCTCATGGCCGTTTCATCTGTTTTCTTTTTGTATTTTTTTGAAGTGAAACCAACTCATAAAATGCTAGAGCTAAATGCTATATTTCAAATGCTAGATCAAAGATTTTTACAAATAAACCGAAGCCAGAAGGCAAACCTTGGGAACTGAATCAAACTAAAAGACACATTCATCAGCTGCAGTGAGTAGTCTGAGAATCCACACCCACCTTTCAAAAGTCAAGTTAACCTTACAAGGAATGTGTACTTAGGTTCAACTTTTAATTACTTCCTTCCCTAATGGCGCCCACTTGTTTACCCAAAGACTCAAGACTTTTAGGTCTCCGTGTTCTAGCGTCGGAAATATTGACATTCTCGAATGGCACTGCATGTGCACGTTTGACTGACTACTTCTCAAATGAACCCAAAATGAGTTGACGAGGAATGAAATAAAGTCGAAATGAATGTTCCTTTTCATAGTACGAGTAATTATTGAAAAGTTTATCAAATCAAGCGACTTTTTCTACTCATACTTGCAGAGATTTTTTTTAAAGAGTGAATCTAAAGGTCCCATCAAAGATAAAAACATGAAAGACTCTACTACAAGTGCTTTCGACCAGCGGAAAACTACCTAGCCTGTGACATATGAATGTGCCTTGGGAAAGTTAATTTCTTTGAGAGTAGATTGAAAGCCTGGTTGTAAGTGAAAGTCAACAAAGGCCATGTCCAATGGCGAGTATCAAACTGTGAGACGTTCTCTTGTGAACTTGGCCAAAGTTGGTAGGTTGATTAATGATGGATATCTCAACATGATGACCCAACCTGTCCAACTTGGCTTGGGAAGTAGCTAGTGTAGCATGAGCTTTATTCCTCACGTCCGGATGGGTATGACGTTTGAATCTAAAATTCGGATGTAGTCGGTTAACCCTACAGTTTCAGTTGTTGGTGGTTTGAGGGTAGGCCATCCAAATTGTATGTTACAGGGCTAGTAATAACTCCCTCTTTGATATCAAGTTTTCCTATTTGTAGGTGTTTGCGTGTACTCGTAAAGTACTCTTATTTACATTTGGCATTGCAATATTTTTTGCCCCTATTAACTCTTAAGGTCATCATTTAAAAAGTGTGAAAACTATATATAACTGAAATTCGAAATGTTTTCTTATTTTTAACACCAATTTTAATTGTTTAAACATCTCAATCGTTACATGTGTATGTATGCTCAGGAGATGTCAAGATTTCCTAAAAGTTCATTTTCCCTGGAAAAAGTCCATAAACCACAACCTATAAACCCCAGAAGAACAAGGCTGGCAATTTTAAACGGATACTTTCCCCAGGGTCCTTAGGGAGGCCATTCTTCCCTTTTACAAGCCCTGTCTACTGGGACATAAAAGGCGTGTATTTTATGATGACCGTTTCTTCCCTTTATGATGCATGAGTACCACTTCCGATTTATTTATTCCTCTCGCTTAACTCTCCATCATCTATCCTCCGTAGTAATACCTTCTGCCAGGTGTAACGGTTGAACTGTGGTGTATGGTTGAAGTGCGGTTATTTAACTCATAACGCATAAATTTTGTTTATACGGTGGATTATGAGTTTCCCAAGCTTTTAATGAGATACTATTACTGAAGTAATCACGTAGGTAGGCCAAGTCATTCCCAAGTATGCAGTTAGAACTGATTTAAATTCCAGCACATCTGCAGCCGACGTGGATGGGAAAAGGAGTCGACTAAATACAACGAGGCTCGGGATAGATTTCTTCAGGTGTGGGATGCTCTGAGGTTGGTTGCTGATGCCAATCAGGATAACCAGGTGAGTTACAATCAGTATAGGCTGTTTCGAACTGTCTAATGACGTGTTTTTCTGTATAGCATTTTAGCTTTCGGCTTGTTATTTAGTAGACTTGGATTGCTCAGCCAGTAAATAATAGAAATTCAGATTTGTAAGTTGGAAAAATGGGCAAAATGATGGGAGGACTTTTAATGGGAAATATTTGAATTGTCAAATTAGAAGGGGGTTTAAAAAAATTTGAAAAAGGTTTACTAGTTCTTATTAATGGTGTTCAGTCCACATTTTATTATGTCTGTGGTTTCGAGTTGCATTAAGCGAGGGCTGGTGTATGTGTTGAGGAGAGTTTTTAATAGAAAACTTTGAAACTTAAATAAGAAGAGAGGTTTGAAATTTGATTCTAAATTGAAATTGTTCAGGTGAGCCAGGATGAATGGTGTAGACTCTGGAGTACACCTAATGACTGTGATTCCTGGCAAAACACTTACATGAGTTTCATGTTCTACCTGCTGGATACTTCGGGTGAGTTTCTTTTAATTGTTTTACCTTTCATGACTGTTAGGCATGACTTGAAAAGACGGACTTCCTTTGGGAAAGTTTAACGAGATTTAGTTTCCACCATAAGCTTTCTAGTAAATTCCTACTATGTGGAAAACCATTTCCTACTGCCAAATCCACACCATCGTCCTTTTACTTTCTGTATTTGCGCTTGAAGTGTTTTGTTTGGCTTAAACTTTTCGTACATGTAGGAGGCATAGGTGGGCGGACATACGTGTCCAGTGGCCCTTGTTGGGGCCATAAGAACCGATTCTCTTCCCTTATCATGGTGACCAGAGAGATTTTTCGTGGTCCAAATATACTATTTTTAACTTGAAATTTAAGCTAAAATATTGCAGTTTAGTCAGAACGATAGTTTTCATTTCTATCGCAGTCAGGTAAAATAGTTCACCTTAAGAATAACCCTGCCTATCAAGTTTGCGAAGGAAGTGGAGATTTTCGTTTCGCTTTTCCTTTATAAAAATATTAGAAACTTGCCTTGCTCGTCAGACATCCTGCACAAAGACGTTGGATGGTAACTAAAAAAGTAAATGGAGCTCTTGATATGATAGGTGAATGGGCTGGGAAATGTTCCCTGTCCTTGATTGTTATAATAGGAAACATTGCTACTTCAACTTGGAGTCTCAGAATTTTGTTTTTCTAAGCATCCAAATAAACCAACCAAGATGTTGATGTCGTCTGTTTGTACTCTTTTGCATCCAAAAACATATGATTGTATTCAATAGAAAAGCAAATGGCCAAGGGGGCTATAAATACGTCAGCCTTAGAGGAAACCAGCATGAGTATCTCGGAGAAAGCAATCCCGTGTATTTATGAACTTGTTGGAATTGTGTAACAAAAATGAAATAAAAGACGCACTAGATCTTGATAATACAAGAGCAGCACCCACAAGTTATGACATTTCCAGAATGAGTGAAATAAGGTCAAATGTCAACCGGAACTTGGCCGTTTTAAATATTTGATGGTTTCATCCTACAGCAAGGAGACAGTGGAATAAAAGCCCTTGGATGAAGGGCTCATTATTTTTTCGTATTATGAAGTTGTAACTTATGGATGGGCTCTAGAGCCTCACTTACTTTGGACACAATTCATCCAACTTGCTTTTAGCGAGAGTGAACCTGCCACTGCCACAGAGGAGTTTCTTTCTCCCAGCGAGTTCCTCAGATTTTCATGTTTATTTTTTTTTCAACACTCGGTATTACTATTAATTCTTTTGGGTAAATCCCAAGTCTCAACCAAAACCCAATTTAAAAAATAAATATATTTGTTCAATTCAATTCCAGGGGGCAAAATATTTTCTAATTACTTAAAACAAACTATTGAAATTGTACGGAAACTGTGTAGGAGGTTAGACTAAATTGTTGAATGTTTACTTTCTGCCACAGGCAACGAGTTAAGTATTATATTTAGATCCTACAGAAAATTTGTAAGAGGGAAATTTCCGATGGATCTCAACATCTAAGAAAAGTTGTTTGCATGCTCGTTAGCGCTTTTATGATTACCCCTGTCTGTCTGTACGTCCCCTTTACTGCAAACCCTCTTGACAGGGTTGAACTTGAATCCTGAAATTTGGTACATACCCCTGCGGCAAAAATCAGGAATCATAAAAGTGGTGTTCGATCTTAGTGGGTTTTCGGTCTTATGAACTATTACTTAATCATTAAAATAAAGGTACATAACTAACTTAAAACTAGCAGATGAGGAATTGGCAGAGTATTTAGAGTGTTGGACACTCTAAATACTCTGGTAAGCTTAGGACTCATCTTACAGAGAATGGGACTCTACAAGCATCCTGCAGTACCTGTGAAACCGTGCCCATCTACCCCGTAATTTCGTACTCCCAATTAGGATTTTCGCCTGAGATCATTAGTATTGAATTCTATTTGCATAATTAATTGCAGCCCTCTGTCTCGCCTTACAGACTGCAGCCAAGAAGTATAGAATCTAGAACGCCTATTCTGACGGACCCAAGCACTCCACTAGGCCACAGTAGCTTAGTTAAGAATGAAAAGATAGAGTAGGTTTTTTTAGCGTTAAGTCTTGTAGGATAAATAAATTCTTCAAAACATTCGAAACCCATTAATTTTGGAGACGCTCATACTTGAAGTGGAAAGATTCTCAGAAATAAACGGAGACATGGATTCGTATAAAGCCTATAAGCAATGGTCACAAATAGTTCAATAGTTTTACTGCCCCTCAGCATGGAAAATACATAACTTCTCTCTCCTCTTTCTGTAGGTGATGGATCCATCGACGTTGAAGAATTCTCATCCGTGTGTACCAACTATGGAGTGTGTACCGACGAGAGTCGTCAGGCTTTTAACAAACTTTCACGGGTAAGAACCTCCAAGAATATATATTTTTAAATGTCAAGATAACCTAATTGCCAATTAGAGCCATCACAAATAAACTTAAGCAATTTATCACCTTTAAGCTGATGATTCCAAAAATCAGTGTTAATTACTTTTGACAATCTGACAATATCTTAGTGACCTACACATGAATTAATTTTCAGGATGGAACAGTGTCGGTAGACATTCAGTACTATACCGTCCTGTGGAAGGAGTTCTTTTTCTCCGACGACCCTAAGGCCCTAGGGAACTACATCTTTGGCAAGGCGTCATTCTAGAAATTTCCCACTCTAATTCCTCATCCCTGGATTCCTAGGAGAATGTAGGATGTACAAGATCCTAATCTGTATGTATATCTAATACCAAAATGTCGGTAGTTTATGAGTCTTGAGTCAATGTGAAATTAATACGAATTTAAAAAGTGGTGTTATGTATTTAAAGTATAATGATCACTGTGAGGTCTTTTGAAACTTTTTCGGCAATCTTCATGAATTGGGATTGCTGTTGACAAGATGGATAAGCTCGTGAATCCAAACTCGGAAATGTGGTAAATTAATTTGTGCATGGAAATAGACCTTGTACCGGGTCAAGGCAAACAAATTTTACTTACACGTGTGAGTGCAGTACTTTAGCATGGGTTATATTTTATTTTATGGAAAATTCCGGCAAATGTCAACTTGAAATGATACAGTATAGCAATACTGGTAGAAACAGGATGTCGATGATGATGGAATCATGTTAGGAGTGAAGTAAAGAGGTGAAATGTTACCTCAGGTCACAGCAAATGATGAAAATATACAGAAGCATGCCAATTTTCCCCATTCTTACCTCAGAATTTCTTATTTTCAATGGGCTAGTTGTAAATGCCAGAATTACCCGGAAATCAGCAACGTTGAACCGGGAGTTGCATTCCGGTCGCCATTGTAATGTCAAATTATACCCGCTTCTGTTACAGAATTGAACTAGTAACAACTTAAGCTGTAATATGACTTCAGAGTTGCAAAGCATCGTAGGAGAATGAAGGTCAGAAATTGTCAAAATCTTTTCACAATGTAGAATATTGTAATTGAATTTTGTCAACAATAGTTTGAATGCAGGTCATAGGTCGGATTTAGAAATATTGATACTATGACTACGGAAGACCAAATCTCAAAAGTGCACACAGCTATATCTTTACTGACATTTAAATATAAACTTTTACAATGCCTGTTGATTCCGTGTCAAAATCTCAGCCCAGCAATTATACATTCGATAAACATAACATCAATTACAGTCAATTAAAACTGCACAGCCAATCTAAGAAAAATCTGTCCCTAATGAACTCTAGATTCTATAAGTCTAATCATCCTCTCCTGGTCGAAACTATTCTCCTAGCAGCTAGTCCAATCTGAAAACCATCAAGTTAGGTGCCTCATTGTTTGAAGCCAAGCACTTTAGATTGACATTTGCACACAGGCCAATCTAGAACCGAAATTATGATGAAATAGCTTGAGAAAAGGAAGGAGGAGGGTCCTAAAAAATACCAGAGTTTTCATGGTCCACAACTGCCTGGAACTCCATACTAATAAGCATTAGAGAGACGATGAAAAGTACCATAAAAACCGGAAGTCGATCCATATCCATTTCTCGCATGTGCTTCTCCATTAGGATGAAGTATATTTTAAAATTACCTTTGCATGTACACCCTCCCTCCGACCTACAGCTTACAATCTACTCCTCTACAAGCTTAAAAAGGCAGCCAGTGTGGCTTTCCCCAGGGTACTTTTCTTCTTCCTTACCTTCCCTCTTATGTACAATTTTACTCTCTTTTTAGAGCTATAAGTTCCATTGTACATTTTTTTGTCTTCACAAATGCTAATACCTGTGAGTTGGTGATGCAAAACATAGAGCTATGCCAGACATGGTACGGTACTCCACGTGTATTCATGAATAGGAAGTTATAAAAAGGCAGTGGCAGGTAGTTATCATCTTGATTCTAGTCTATTCTAGACAATACCTGAGTTACCTTTGTTAACTTCTCATCTTTTTTTGTAGAAGCTTCAGTGGAAGAGTTAAATTGTAATTTTAATCATCTGGGACACCGTTTCTATTTTAAAGAATAAAAGGTGAAGGCTTATTTTACATGGAGGACTTGCTTCGAATTCTCCTGGGTTCAATAGACCCAGAAATAAAAGTTGCATTTTAGGAGTGGTATGGTAATTGAGATTTAGTCGAGACTTCAAAAAATTAACGCATTTTTCTTTATTCTTGTTGATAGAGTTCCCTACTTGAGTCTACTGTTACTAATTTGTTAGAACCTAGTACATTTAATGCATGCTTCTCAATATGGTGCTAGTTGAGCATGAAATCTAAATTTCCAAGAGATTTGGATCTTAAAAACAGATTTGAATGCTTGACCAAATATTGGCTGAGCATTTCGGAGTTAGGCATTACTTCTAAATACTAGTTTAGATCAAATCGTCTTGGTATAAATCCTTGACAAAATACCACTTGGAGTGTTAACGTATTTAAAAGGAGTAGCATTCCTAACAGTCTTTGTCAAGTATTGTAGATAGCTGACTAATTTTAAGATCAGTTCAAACTGATGTTATAAAATGAATACTGGTGGGTTGAAAAATTATGAGGGTAGCAAATTATTATGAAGTTATTGAATTACATTCTGTTCCAAATTACTACTGTCTATCATAATGTGCTCATTCAGTAAATTAAAAGTAGTTAAAATTATTGAATTCTGAACATTTTAATTTATTATTTGTATATTTGCTAAAATGTACTTATTTGTTTGAGAACATTGCATAAACCTATTAAAAGGGCAGATGTGTCTGTTATGGGTGTGGATAAATCGTAATTAGTCAGCATACAGTTTATTGTTAATTTTTTTGTAATAAATATCTTAAGAAAATTTTAATTTTTAATGTACACGATTGTACACGCAACCCAACAACACCGAATAGATACTAATATTTCCAGATTAGTAATTCCCCGGGTATTCCTTGTTCCAAATTTTGTTTTCTGACAAATACCAGTTAAGCTGCTGCCTAAGGCACTCGAGTTTCAAAATGATTCCAAAAAGTCTATGAGTCTACCACCCAAGTTTCTGAAAGCATATGTTCACAAATAGAAATTCCACTTTTAAAAAATTTTCGATGTCAATTCTCTATATCTCTATTGTATAACAAACTCTTTCAAAAACTTATTCCAAAACACTACTCTTTAAATTATCGAAACTTTAACAAGATAAACAATTCCAATTTTTCGACAAACAGAAAACTAAATTGTACGAGGACGCAAAGCTACTGCTGATTAGTCGGCAAAAGCAAAGCCTATGGGTTGTGTGAACCAAATTTCCTATACTATCTACTACTGAGTATAAGGAACTCGAAACTTTCATTCATGTAAATAACTACATTATTAAATATTGCATGTATTTGAATTAACTCAAACGTTGATTGACTCTGCACACATACAAATACGAGCAATTCTGAAAAATTCTAATCAAATATGCACAGCTCATCAGGCCGATAAATATCGCATTTAGCCCCCCCCCTCCCATACAGATAGTCGTAAACTTAATTTGCTTAATTAGTTCGACCTTAGAATCACTCCTCTCATTGCACAACTGCTAGTTCCTTCCTTATGGTCTACTTGGACTGAATGACCCCTAGAGAGTACTTTGGTAGAATGTTTGTCAAGAGAACTTAAAGTATTAATTAATTATAGCTAAACAGTTTACCAATCTTGAACGGAAACTGGGAAACTCATGAATCGTTGATTGAGCAATCAGTTTTACTGCTCTTGTGTGTCGTTTGAAAATAGTTAGTTTGAGTGATGTTGACATGTTGATCAAATATTTGTAGCTGAGTAGCTGTGTAAATTAATATAATATGTAAGTGTATAGCATTCCAAAATAGTGTTGATGAATTAAGTGAATACTAACTTCTGTGTTCCATTTTCGAGAAATTAGTTTTAGTTGAGGTTACCTGAGTTTTCAGATAATATGAAAGGAAATCTAATTCTGGAACGTGTTGATTGTTTGATTGTTATTGATTGTTGATTGTTACTGATATACCAAAAGTGTGAATAAAAACTAAATCTTTCATAAAAGGGTTGAGTGTAACAACGGAGATATTTTATTTCCACCGGTTAAGGGATTTTTTTAAATTTCAACAAGATTTTCAAAACAAAAATTATCGAAGTAATAACATCACCAGCTGCAGTTAGTAGTAAGTCATGTAGTTAAGGTCAAGGTTCATTTATGTTAAGAAACCCCGGAGAGCTCATGAGCAATCAAATTTACCTCTATCTATGCCTTGGCCCAAGGAGCAAAGTTCATCCTGGGAATAGCCTCATAATCCGAACAGGATACGAGGGGATTTCTGTAATAAAACAATTGAATAGCATTGTTATTCCTTAGGATTTTAAATAATTGAAAATTCTAATCTACGACCATAACAAGGATATGCTGATTCAACAAAATTTAAAACGTTGTCTAAAACAATCGTTTAACTTACCCATAGGATATAGTTCGGAAGCCGAAAGCAGGAACCTGTTTGAGCCCAGTTGTCATACACAGAACTGCTGCAAAAGACATCTTTCGGATCTCATCAAGTTGACCTGAAGAATATACGTATTTTATTTAAAGCTTTCGTACAAATACTGATAAAAAGTTGAAAAAGGCTCCAAGAATTAGACCTTACCCAACGTGAAGGAATGAGCATGGCCCCCTTCAGTGTAGAAGTATCTATCAGATCGTTTCCAGGTTTGGAACTGGTATCCAACAATGCACCACCAAGTTGGCCCTAGGACAGAATCCTTTACATGTTTTTCAACAACTCCACCAGCGTATAACTCGAGATCATCAGGGTGACCGTACGCTTGGGAGAATTTGTCGACAGTCTATAATTGAAAAGTCGGATTTTAAGAATTATAATAGCCATTGTGCGCCCTCACGCATGCTAATTTAAAAAAATGTTACTTCAGGAGCGATGACATCATGGTAGTCCTTCCATTGCTTGGCCCGAGGGAGACCGCAGATCTCCCTGTAGTCATTGTAACTTCCTAAGCCATACTCTCGACCTCGATGTAAATTGAAAGTAGGCAAGTCTAGACCGAAATGACGCTCGTCTTTCAGGAGCAAGTCACTCACCTGAAAGCATTCAAAAGGATTCGTATCCATTGGCATTGTATCTTTAGATTTATCTCATACACAAGGGATACACAAAATTCTTGATGTTTTCCTCTAAGCTTCAGAAAACTTAAGCCACGAATAAGTAAATGGAAATGGATAAGATAACTTTCTAGAAAACCATTTCCATCCATATGAAAAAAAATGTGGAAAAAACATAAAACCTAAGGCAAAGATTTATAAACTGACGAGAGTGAAAAATCCAATCCTTTGTAACAAGAGAACATAAGTCAGAACGAATGTTTAAAGGTTAGTTTCCTCCAACTTTGTTACAGGACATGTTGCATTTTTCAAAAAGTTTAAAAGGGGATTTAAAATTTTCAACAAAGATTGCCATGTGAATCACTTTGAAACAATGTGAAATGTACTGGTGCATGTAACACATATAGTGCAGAAAAAATATATGAGCTCACCGCATTGTCATAGTACTGATCGATCTTCCTCTGAGAAGCCCAAACATATCCCCTGACAAGTTTGTCAAAATTGGACGGCGTCTTAAAGAGAATAGCACTGTTATAGTGATGTTCCAACTGGACAATTTTCTCCGGCTTATATTGATCATTGACCAAGGCAATCTTGCCATAAACGGATGAGTGGAGTCGGAAGGCGGCGGCCGTAAATTCAGCATAGGTCCAAGGATTGAGTTGATCATCGTAATCATACGAGTACCCGTTTGTTGGTGGCAGGATACCATAGTCATACATAAATCTCCAGCCAAGGATAGTTGGCAAGTACTCGGTGTATGTCAGATGCTGGAATACGGCAATAGTCACCTTCCTGCATTCTTGGAAAATCCTCTCATCGTCCCAGTAGTAATTGACAGCGGCCAGCTTTTTGGCACACACGTTGTGGAACCGGAGGGCAATGGTTTGCATTACAGTAACCCCAGGATGAAGAGTCGTTCGGAGGTCACCCGATTTGAAACAGAAGCCTAGAGATGAGTTGAAACACTCGGCGTCCTTGTCCAAGGGTAAGTACGACTGGTCTCCAACTTGAGCGGTTTTCAATAGACCATACTTTCCAGTTCGGAGTTCCAGACTCAAATTTGCAGATGTTCCGTAAACGATAGAGCAGTCCAGGTAGGAAGTTTGATGATTCAACTAATTAGAAATTAAATGGATTGATATTTTCAGTGTTTTAAGAAATTAAGAAATTGCTCGGTCATGACTTGCCAATAACTTGAATTGCGAATTGAATGGATAAGATTACCTGACTAGCATATCCTGCTGCACAGTTGTGATTAGGGGCGACAATAGCTCGAGCCATATTTAGGCAATTTTGTTGATGGGATTTGTAAAACTGGTCAGTTTGTGGGAGAGGAACTGCATAGCATTTAGGACTGACTTGCTTATCGCCATGTTGATAACCGAAGCAGCAGTCGATGAACTGACCGTCTTCCGCTTGGTAGAATGGCACATGGGATATGTCGTGGGCGACTAATTGACCATAGTTTACGAACATCATGTTGATCTCTTTCTCTTCTAAGTTCTTATCCGGGAGGGCGTGAGTCCTTAGGTATCTTGCTACTGGCAAGGGTGCCCCACCGACTGACCTCTTGATGGCGTGGACATTATCTGCATATCTTAAGATTGACCAATTCAAAAACAATTATTTACAGAGTTCAGAGGGATTGGATTTTTTCAAGAACTAACAACGTACTTTGGAATTCGAATGTGTCCTATAGCCGAGTTGACCTGTCCATAGAAAGAGTTTCTCAAGTTGTTACAAGAGCCATCATAACTTCGGTACTGGGAAGGATAGCATTTCTGATAATAGGACTGGCAGACAGACTTGTACTTCTTTGGTAGATATTGGCTGTACTCGATCAACTTAAGTCCACCGGCATAATAAGATTCTGGTTTATATCCGTACCTGTGGGGATAGGATTGAGAGAATTTCAAAAAGTTTAATGGGATCCAGTTAAAATTAAATACCCATTTAATAAAATAAAACAAGGAACAAGCTACATACATACGAGTGCCATTAATTTATTGCATGCTACCCATAAATCCTTTCATTTACAAGCCTCATGAATGTTCGCTTACTTTAGACTTGGAATTCGATTTCGATCCCCGAAATCTCACTGCTGATATTTCTAACAGTAAACCTTTCAAATAGAACTCGACATCTAACTCTTATCGTCTAACAATGGACTTAAATCCCTAACATTAGATGGGAAAGAATCATGTAATCGCTATTTTAGAGCTATTGTCATAAAATCTTATGAATCTCAGCTAAATCCTTCATTTCCAAGTTTAGGGTATCATAACGTCCAATGATGATGGGATTTGCCATTCCGTTCTTAACAAGAGCCTCTGGTATGTAACCCCGTATGCCATGAAACTTTAAGAGCTTATCAATTCAAGCCCTTAGCCAATATTCTTGTAATATTGTTAAAAATGATTTCAAAATCTAAACTATCAAAAGTGTTCGTACTCGTAATCCTCCCAAAAACCTTTTGAAATGTATCATTCATAACAATTAAAAGTTCATGGACAGGACTCACTCTTTTTGCAAGTAGCTGGTGACGAGTGTGAAGAAATAGCCGGTGTCCGCATAGTCCTTAAGATCACTCAAGTACAGAGGCAAAGCGACACCATTACCCCAGTAGGATGGATCATCCTCACCTCGTCCAAGAGCTTTATCATTTCGATAATACCTGTCTTGGTATTGGACCGCGTACTTGACGGCCTTCTGGATGGCTTCAGCTGATACTTGAACGTATTTTCCATCATACCCTCCGTATCGGGTAGGATTGTAATTGATTATAGAAGGCTTCTTGCCTATGGGTTTACAGAGATGGAAAAAGAGATAAGATTAGTGAGAGCATTGGTATGTAAATCATCTAGCTAATTTAGTGAGCTTCCAAAGGTCTTTGCATATTGTCCCTTTAATTAATATAAATAAGAGATTGGAAATGAATGAAACTCATTGCTGGATGTTTTTCTTTGACCTTAGGATAACCTTTCAATTGAACCTTCGAGGATTGTTAAAAAAAATTCTAGCTATGCGTATGGAAAAATTAATTGAAAATTTTACACCTACACCTACACATACCCCCATAGTAAATGTCGGGACAGCAAACTCCTTGGGTTCCATAGCCATACGTGCAGGACTTGTAGTAGTTGGCCTTGTCGTAGTCATAATGGGCTGGGGTGGCATAGTATTGGGCACAAGTGGCCAAGGGCTTGCATGTCCCTGGGAGCCCCTCAGGTCCTGAACATTTTGAATACACCGAGGGTGCCTTGTAAGCAGAGGCAGGTGCTGCGGACGCTCGAGATCGTATCGGTCCTGGGCGGTGAGAAGCCATCTTGTGACCTGGTCCCTTCATGGTGGCCCTTGCTACTCGTTCCTGCAAATCAAAAAGTTTCCCAAAATAATATTTGTTTAATGTTTCAGACCGTTTTTTTAAAGTCATACATTTTCGTACAAAAGTAGTTTGTATTTGACTTACACTTCTGCTACACGAATCATTCTCATCTTGAGAGCAACTTTCCGAGGAATATTGTTCTTCGGGTTGAATCAAGGCAGAGGCGGTTGGGAGATCTTCAGCAGTTTCTTCTGAAAAAACCTCTGCAAGGCATGCGGTAGATAGTAATAACACGGACAACCAGATAATTCGTCCCATTTCTTAAAAAACGAGTAAAAGGAAAACGATATAAATTGGTTACTTCAATAAATAGATGTAAAAATATTATAACTCACCTCAACCTTAATTCGATGACACTTAGCTGGACTGAGTCCGAATGTGAACTGAGCCGCATGGATGATGATGGATGCAAACGTATCTTGACTTTTCTAAAATGAACACTTTCTAGATGCTTCGTATCTAAATTTACATATCTCTTCTTCAATCTGAAATGATACTATCCTAGATATGAAAAAGTCATTTTGAGAAAATAAATCAATTCTGTCTATACATCTATGATCATGCTTATCCCCTAATCTAACTCAAGCAAAAAAAGTTAAAACCGTTTTCTAATTGGGAAGGACACTTAATGTAAAAAAAACATTCGAAACGATACAAATTATGAAATGATGTGAAATAAAAATTATCCTCCCTCGCATCCAGCTTATTTCAACTCCCACGATTAAAGGTCATCATCATAGTACACTTTATTGCTTCGAAATAATGTCACAAGCATCCTTGCGAAAGCAAACAAACAAGTCATCTTATTTTCTCTCTCCCCAGTAGTCGACTTTGATTTATTAAACTGAGAAAAACATCCGGCAAAGTTGTCTCCGTCCTCATTCGGCCAGTCAGAACAGTCAGAAGAGTCTTCCGGTGGAATTATCAAAGGATCTGCCTTTACCTGTGCTTCAATTTGAAGGACAAAGCCATCCAGCCTGCGTTTAAAAATACCACATGTCTATAGCCACATATTTACTCAAGCAAAAGCAGATTGGATTTTTACCCAAGATACTGATCCAAACAAGTGGAAGATGGGCAAGGGTAGATAATTCCAAATATATTTCGATGAAGTGGGACTGGGAATGACCTGCATAGGATTCAAAATAATTATTTGTCTCAGATTGTAAAGTTACATATCCAAAACCTAGTTCAAGGTTTCACGGTTTCAGTCATCAGCACACAGTCACTGAATGGCACATTGTCACATGCAGTTGTGTAGAGCTTGTATCTGACCCGAGGTAAATTGGTTGAAGGAGTTCCCAATGTCCTTCAAAATCTGAGTATTTCGTATGCAAAAGATAAACCTGTCTCGCATCAATCCCACAAGTCTCGATCTCACTATCATGAACATCCCGAGGGACTTTACATCCATTATTCCGGCAGCTATAAAATCGGTACATCTTCCCATCGTAACTTACAACTCCATCTCCATTGTGAAGGGAATCTGAATGCGGGGCTGACAATGCAGAAATAGTTGATGTTGATGGACTCGGGCTCTCCGGGAAGATAGAGTCCAAGTAATCAAAGTGAAATCGGTAGAGATGGGCAGATGCCCTGAGTTCATAGACAGTTCCTGGTTCACCCGGCTGCGACATCATTTGCCTATAAATCTTTTTAAAAGAGTCGGGAGCTTTTCGGGGTTTTCGGATTCCGCAGCAGGTGGAATCTTTGTCTTCTTGGATGGTTTGTACTCCCTCGGTTGCTGAGAATTTGTGGGAATATGTCCAGAAATCTTGAATGGAAGGTTGCATTAATGTCCATAATTTGGAGGATTTCGAATCATTTCTTGTCAGATGTCTGACCATGGCTTGTCGAACTCTTTGGTGTTCTTCGGGTTGACCTAAGGCTTGAGCAATGGCATGGAAGAGGCAATTTCCCTCTCCGGGGTTGGGAATAATTTCGAATACCCCGATGTTGTTCAGCCATATTCGGTTGGGACTTTTAGAGCTCATTTTTATTTGGTAGGAAATAGATTTAACCCAAGACTTCTCGGTAATTTTCGGTTTTGTTCAATTCAATAAAATTTTATGCATAATTTTTAATTTCGAAAATGTAGTCAAGGTATTTCAGGCACCGTTCATGGGCTACAACAAAGAATATGTCATGAATTTTATTATTCCTATTCTAAAACGTACAAATGTCTTCAAAAATAAATTATGTATAAATGCTTTTGAAGCCTGTAGGTTGCCCGGCTGTAACTAATAGTGGACCGCCATATTGTAGCAAACTGGACTGTAAAATCAATAAATTACTGAATATTTATTTTTATATTTTCTTAAATCAGGTTTTATTCTTTATTGCCAACAAATGCATTGAAATACAACCACAGGGAGGACATTTAGCATAAGATTATTCCCCCTTTCTGAACAAGCACTTTAAAGACGAACCTTGGAACTTTTAAAAACAAACTACAACTAGAGTTACATATTCAACAAAGATTGAAGTGTGCCTCAGCAGCTTTTCTAACTATTTCTAAAAAATACTTAGTCCCTAATATCAACAACTTTAATTATTTTATGTTTTATGAACAGAGATCTGTATTTAATTACTGTTTCCATTTACAAAGTACAACAACTATCACAACCTCATAAAAGCATTATACTATTTAGATTTACATTTTAATTCCTATGGTACTCGTCTCTCATTATTCAATTACAGGCAATGCAATGCTTCGCAACAATTGTTTCTAGCTCTCCAATGATACATTTTAAGAGAACCGAAACTTCATTATTTATCTCTCCTCCTCCCTTACATGATATAAATATAATCAATGTCTAATCGACACATTACATTATAATAATATTTAAAAACTTTCCATCTTAACGAAATTCGACAACCTGCGGTAGGACAACCCCTTAGCCCTAGGTAATAGGTCACTCAAGTATTTAATTCGTTGACAGTAACACACTGTGTATAGCTGCCTATTGTCGTGTCTTGTGAGTTCTTGGTCGTTAAACTTGGTTGATAAATGAAAAATAAAATTAAAATTTGTAGGAAAACTGATTTTGTGTATAATAAACAAATCAAAATCAGATCGTTTACAGCACAACACTGTCATATTACCCCTCTTCTTTCCAAGCGTTATACAGCTTGTACATTGACAATTCTCAGTTTTTTACACGTAGTGACACAGTTCGTGAATTGTCAAAATCTATATTTTAAAAATTATTCAAAATTTCAAACTCATATAATATCCTGTCTAAAAAAATATTTACACTACATCATCCCTACGTATGACAAACGCCTTGAGTGATTAAAATATCATCCACCGCCAGATACACATTATCCCTCAAAGGGTTCTTAGGGACATCAAAGTTCAATAAGAACATAGAATGTAAATCCCTGAACTGAATCCTAACTGTATTCCAGTCATAAGCGGATTTTGACCTTTCTGAAATGCCAACAGCAGTTTGATCCTGCTTAGCCGAACTGGCAGTAACTGTAAACTTAATAGGTCGGCCATCAGTCCCCAAGCCATTAGTCCTTGCTGGACCCCCATCAACTCCAAAGAGATAGTGAACAAAGCGGAAGTGGACGCAGATAAGTCCCTCACTCCCTAATGGATACACATCTGACCGAATTTGCAAACTAGAGTCTCGTCTCGGCCCTATAATAGTGGCGAAGCCATGTCCATACCCAGGTGTCTCGTAGGCAGTATAGTTCCATAAATCCCCAGTGTACCTCACGGGACATTTTGCAAAATCAAAGTCACAGAAGAGCAAGATGGAATTGGAGTCTTCGACAGACAGAGCGGGGGTGTCACTTCCCTTGAGGATCTTTGTCTCCGGCTGATTCCCATTCTGCTTACTAAATGTACTAAATCTGTTCTGAGTTAGAGGAATGTTTATTGTCCCGCTGGGGATTCTATTGTCCTTAGCCTGCTGTTGTTGAGTTCTTGTGGGCTTGTAGGTTGTGGACACTTCCGCAGTCTTGTATTGTTGCTGGAATCTAGAATTTTTATTCTTCTGCTTTTCCTGGTCTGGGTAAACTCGAGGGCTGAACGTAAACGGTTTCCTTGTCGTTATTATTCCAGCCTGTGTTGTAGCTGATGTGGTAGTAACTGGTCTTCTTGTCGTGGTTGTTGTAGTAGTAGGTCTCTTTGTCGTAGCGAATCGACTAAAAGAAATCTGCTTTCTGGGTGGAATGGTCGTAGTTTCAAATGTTCGCTTAGGATTTCCAAAAAAGCTATTTCTCGAACTTGACACGTCCAACGATTTCCTTGTGGGGAATCCCAACCTGCTGGCAATGTCAATAGGTTGTTGCTGGAAGTTATCAAATGCTCCGATCTCATTTGATTCAAGTTCATTAAATATGATCTTGCTAGGCGTAGTTGTTGGCCTTGGTGTCGTTCTCTTGGTCGTGGGCCTTGGGGTTGTAGTAGTGGTGGTTGTTGTGGTCGTAGTCCTCCTTGTGGTTGGGATTGTGGCTCGTGGGGTTGTTGGAGCCTGGGTTGGTCTTGGAGTAACAGGGGCTGCAGGGGCTGGAGCAAAGAATGACTGCCCACCTCCTCCAGATCCTATTTAATTTAAAAACTGGTTAAACTCTTTCTGTTACTTATAAATCTCCTAGTACTAAATTTTAATTGTATATCATTTAAGATAATCGTATGCAAACAAGACCTTAAGAATTCATACCATATCCCTCAGATGGATTCGAGTTTCGACCTTATCCCATATCATGCAAGTGCGAGTAGTATCAAGTATCAAGTAATAGATTAAATTAAGAAAGATAAATTCAAAGAGGCAGTAGATCAGGGGCATCAGAGCACAGGGGACTTTTTTTTACATGTTGGCAGTGATAGGTAGATTAGGGACATGCATCAAACGCTTGAGATTGACGTGCGATGAAAACTAGCCCAATTTCTCAGAAATAAATTGGGCTGGCGTGAGCGTGACTGTAAGTTATAAACGTTGGCTTATGGTCGTACAACGGTACCAATGCCGTAATTGTTTGAGGATGAGGAGGGTGCTGGAGTTGATATTGGTGATGTACATGCGGATTTGGGTGCGGATGGTATTGGATCGTCGGTTGAGGGAACGGAGACTTTCGGGCTGAAAATAAATAGGCAGAAATATCCATGCAATGAATAATTTAAAAGAGAGACAGGACAGATTACAGCGTCTCATGCAAATCTACAACTAGTTCATATCAATTGATTTCCACCTCCTCTTACTTTAGAAAGAAATCCCGAGTTCAAGAGAAACTTACCTCCGTCTATAAGCCTTGGACGCTTATTCCTTCAAGTTTCACAGTCAAAGGTTAATCATGCAAAATACTAACTAGTATATTAAATTAATAACTGTCTATAGTTGTTAGATGAAAGAAGAAAATAAAGCTTAAAGGTTGTCTAAAGCTTCCATGCTATTCAAGGTTTGGTCCTAGAAGGGACTGACCAAGAGGTGACATATTCTATAGATTCTATAGCTAGTGCTAAAAATTAAGTCATCTATTCATGAATTTAGGATGATAAACTATTCATCGACACTAGTATAACTATTTGTATTAATGACTAAATCGCTAAAAGCCACACCTGAGCAAAGACCAGAGTACTGATTAGAGCAAGAAGTCCCTTCAGGGCACTCGGAGCAAGGAGCCCCTCGCTTGTACATCTGAGTGGTGATGATATTTCCAGCAGGACCGTAGTTGCAAATGTACAGCTTCCGGTTCCATTTACCATCCTTGTAGTAGACATAGCCACAGCCGATTTTGTACGTATCGGCCCAAAGCATTGCAGTGTAATGACCGAGTTCTTTCACGAATCTGATTTAAAGAAAAAAATCAAGTTAGGATGGATTGACTTGGAATTTCAAAAACTCGGGATTATTAATCAACTAATTAATTGAAGCTTACGCAAAGTAGTCGATACTACGTGGGCTGAATAGAGCCACTTCATCATACCAAGCCATAATGGCTTGTTCCCAGTTGGAACCCTCTCGCACAAGATTCTCACTGAATTGGTATAGATTTTGTCCAGTCAGGAATCGATCTGTTTTGAGAATTTGTATTGTTATTAGTTTACAAACGCATGTTAAGCTCATAGATTGTGTAAGCATATTTTGTGGCCGGAACTACCCTGATAATCTATTAGTTTCATGATGATGTTTAAAATTTAACCTATAAATTTCGCTCAACAAAATATACAATTGGAATGAAGGTATATGTATCCAATATCAGAATATTTCTGCGTATTCACAATCCCAAATCTCAAACAAAATCTAGATCACCTTGTCTGATGAATTAGATGAATGCATGCAGCTGGGCATATGTTTTTTTTCAAAACGACTTGTCTGTGTCCAAATAATATGTCCAGATAATTTCTAGGAACTTTTTCGCACAAAATTTCAAGTTTTGCAAATGAAAGCAAAACTCAATTAAAAATAACAAGATCTTGTGCTCAAAAATAATCTATCTCCCTGATGACACCAGTCACCAGTCACATGCGAAAGGATAAATCGTGACCTGCATGTTTTTTTTTAGAATTAAGTACCTTCATAATTGGTCAACAAGTTCATACAGAAATGCCGTATAAAGGAGAATCTCATAACAATTAACGTGGAAATTAATTGCTTAAATTTATATCAGAATACCATACACAAGTTAATCACGATAATCCCATCCACATTATTTCCATTTTCCACAATCCAACTTACCAACTTTCCGACAATTGAGACAGTCATGAGTGTATTTGCATTGTTCCGCAAGCCTTTGGGCCGTCATGGCTAGTTCATCATCCCATTCCTGTAGATAACAAATCAAAAGTTTAGAGGATACGATAATCGTTTGCATCTTTTGATAAGGATCATCACAGTAGATAGAGAATGATAACCTAGGCTAGGTAATTTATGGCTTTAATTATATTTTGATTAATCTTGCTTAAGATTCAAGTCACACTTTGCACCTCATTCCACACTTTACACCATCACACCCAGACTAGACCCAAGAGAGATCCTAAAGGATAAAAAACTGCAGCGTAAATCAAACGACCTGCAGTTCCTCGTCCGTATTAATTAATTAGCCCAGAGGGGAACTAATTAATTAGATTTTTAGTAGGAAATCATGACCAGAAATCTACATTTGCTATTTGTATCCAAAGAAATAACTACTTGGACCTACAGAAGCCTCAATGAATCTTGGTCAAATGTCTTAATAGTCACGCTCTTGTCATAATGTCATATTTACCAAGGGCAGAGGTTTATTTTAAACACTGAAGATCCCCTCAAAGGTCAAGGTTAATTCCGTTATTTTAAACACCGTAGCCCACCGCGTAGGGAATTATGAGGGATTAATAAACACACATAAATAGAGGAGGCATGGAATCGATAATTTTGACAAGAAATAAAAAAAAGGACGGATATCCTTATGAAGAAGAGGTGAGAGTCGTAAAACGCGACAATTTGTCCAAAAGTCGTAAAGCCTTATATAATACTCACGAATTTGAAATTACTTGAGCTTTGTAAGGCCATGAAAGACATCATACTGTCCAAGCTCTATAAGTATTGATTGTTACTACTCACTCTTGTCCTAACATTGGGATAAAAAGAATTTACTTAAGCTATTAAGATTGAGTAGGTAGCCATTGGAAATTGTGGATTGTATAAAACTTTATAGTCCCCTATTGTCCATATCTCACACTTTAGTTGGCAATAAATTTATTTACTAATTCCTATCAGGATTTCATAAAAGAGATTCCCTGTTGCTTTATTTCCATACATTTGTTGGGTGGGACGATAATTCATTTTATAAACTTCCTGCAACAACTCAATCTGAAGTTTCAAGATTTAATTTCCGCCTCCATCCCTTCAATGGAAAAACAAAGGGGTTTGGCAATTGAGGCTTAATTTAATTACCCTTGATTGTTTATATAATTTACGGGCTGCTCGTAACTTATCTGTAGAATATCATAAATTTTTATACGAAATTGCTACCAACTACTAGTTATTAATTTCTTACCATTTGTCTCATATTAGCAGCCATAGGTTGGGGTCCAGGTCGACCCCTTCGTTCACCTCCGGTGGCAACCATCTTTCTCACAGAGTTATGTAGCTCCATAATGAGTTGACGGTCTCTTGTCGGAATTCCAACTTCAAAGGGATTTTTACATCTTGGTCCTATACCCTGTATGAATATATAAAAAAAAGTTTCATTATGTAAACAAATCCAAATGTTTAATGCATAAGAGCTGTATTAATTATTTGAAATTCCAATCTTGATTTTAAGGCTTCTAGGATTTTATTTCGATGTTCTTGCTTGGAAGTTAAATAAAAACAATTACTTAGAAATTATGAAAACTTCTGAAGCCTTCAAAAACGATTCGCTCAACCTTTCAAGCCCCATACGTCCTTTCGTCCTACTCCAAACTGGATAATAGTATAATGACCATGCCATGATCAATTTAGTGGTTTATAGCCCAACTTAAAGTCTACAATTGAGTCAGCTCATTTTCAAGGATGGGTAGGTGCTCTTCAAAGATAAACGGTGTGAAAGCCCACAGTCATTGGAAGGTAGTAAACTTTTGATTTTAAATTGTAAGAGCATCAGCGGACAAATAAGGACTTGTCTCTGTGTATTCTTTGGGAATTGTGTTTGTAAGTTCAAAGTTTCATTGAGAAACTATATCAAAAAAGGATCCGTGGCTAATTAGAATGGAAATCAGATGAGACTCTCCTATGTGTGAGAGATCAAAAGCGCTTTTTTATCTTCACATAAACGACAAAGAAATATTATAATAAAGTAATTTACAAGTTTATTTTACCTTAAAAAAGGAACATTTATGAATTGGATACATGTATCTTTAAGTGTTTATGTGCTTAATAGCAATAGTCAATAGACCGGGGGTGGTCTTTAAACAAAATGGATAAAAAAAATGATGGGGATGACGAAGAATGCTAGAAGGAATTATCTCAATTTTTGGTTTACAAAAACAATACGAGAGATTCTGCATCAAAACAAAACAGTAAAACTTCCTTACTGCATCATGAATTGAAGAATTTAATTTAGTTTATCAAAAATGTGAAAATCAGCCTTATCGAAAATATTTAAAGTTATTAAAGTAGAAATGCAAGGTTAACATTTAGAATTAACATGCATGCAGAAGTTTTAAAATTGCATAAGAGACTACACACAGAATATTTTGTTTTGAAATTTAAAAACGGTCAGAACTGATCCTGAGGGAGAGGTTTTGAATGCCAGGTGGACCAAGTGCACCAAATATAAGCACAAAACGTGTCCGACACGACTATATCATCAGTTGATATGCATTAAAATTAATATAAACGGGCAATTAAAATTTACAATTAGCAACAACTTGTCAGGAGTAAGAAAAACCGAATTCTCAGAGGATTCTTGATTATTATAAAACTGTTTTCAGCAACCCACGTCAGTCATCAGTGGTTTAGTAAGTATATGGCTTGTATATTTGTGAGTGAAGTATGTTAGACAATGGTTAGACACGCATGATTGTTCATGAACGGCTTGTCCATCAGGATTTCTCGGTTTGTCAAAAGCAAATAAAAATGTTAATCGTTTTTTACGTACTCTGATACTTCACTTCATTAATTGTTATCAATTTAATTAATTGCGATAAATAGGGTACTTTAATAACTTTAAACTGATTATGGAATTGTGCAGGGAAGAAAAAACTTTGGAAGCGTGACCAGTAGAATTTGAAATTGTACCATTACATCGGAATTTAATAGATATCTATTAAACTCTGGTCTCGAAATCAGCCTAGTTTAGCTTTTAGGTTGGTGAAGACTACATGAAATAATTATGAAATTGCAGAAGATCGAACACACAAAATAAGCCATAAGAGATGCAATCCAGCACTTATTTTCATATTGTGGAACTACATTGAAAAGTTGTTTGTCGCATACCTGAAATAACTCTATATACTGAACCTACTGCTTAATATTTTGATTGAAACACATCTTACGATGTCATGTTCAATGTCCACCTTTCAAAACCTAGCTGTCTCAAATCATTTGCAGCCCAGGCGAGCCACATGATCTCATACAGAGTTGATGGCCATGCATTTACATTTGAGGAGAAAAAAAACAATCAGCTTAATTCAAGTAGATAATTGCATATCTGTGTAAAAATATGATTCCAAGCTACCATTTCCATATCTGCTACTGTTTGACACATCCATATGCTCTTCTTATCATATCTCTTGAATGTTAAAAAAAACATAATTTTTTAACTAATCAAAGCTCACAATTTACTCAAGATAATCACACACATTCGAATCAAGATGAGCTTGATAATTGTAATTACTCTAAAGATTTCCCAAAGAATTAAGATCTCCGACCATCCCACTTTACTCGATACTTTGAGAACTGGAACTCAATACTGCAAAGATTCAAATAGTGATTCTAATTGCGGAAAGGCCTTGGCGATTTTTCTCAATCCACAATCAGACAGGACAAGTCTATTTAATTTAAATAATCCATCTCACCCAATTGCTCAGAAACACGCCTTCACATTCTTCATGTTTGAATGAGCTTTATGCATCATTATTACGAGTAATCTCTTTTTCCTTCTCTTAAGCAGCCCCTACATAGATACTAAGAGACATAAGCCGCCTATCCCAATCTCGAATACTTTACAAGAGTACTCCCTCAGCCTTAATTGGAGAGCTCTTGAGACTTGATGGTGTAATATAAAATTATTTTTTTGGCTTAATCGATAAGTTTTTTTTCTAATCAATTCAATGCCTATGAATCCATACTGGAGGATCAGTCAACATGACTTCAAAGTGCTTTCAATGGAGCTATTATTCTTGCATTCTTTTCTATTTTTTTATCAAATAACTTTCCCTGACAGCCCTGAAATAAATTGAGTGTTGAAGACTACCCTAAGGAGTTTTATTTTTATATAAGTGTCCGCAAGCACTTTACAAAGCTCTGAAAGTCTACAGTCGTGAGGTCTAAGTGTGAGAAGACATAGTTAAAGACTGTAACGTGACGAACCTAATTATGGTCCTGGATAAACAATTTCAAGGTTTTATGTCCCACTGGCTCCTGCTGGTTCTCCCTGTCCAGATTTAGAAGGAGGATTCTCATAATGTGACGATTTGCTGCGGTGGTTAGACAGTTGCATGGTCATAAACTATAGGTTTATAAGTATTTGACAGCTACCAGTTGTGTTACGGACTTGGTATGTTAAATTCGGCCTTTTGGAGTAGAATAAATTTGGACGAAATTGCAATGCACACGGCTACTCATAAATTTCAAAATCTTTTAATGGATTCTATAGGTTCTAAGTATTTTAATGTATGTAAGTAAATCTTCAAACATGGAATCAACAGTATCCTTGCCGGTAACACCGTTCACCACGCTGATCATTGATTATGCAAATAATTATTGTACTTAATAAAAAATCTCAAGTAGACAAAACTTAAACGCACACTTACAAGTAGTCATGCTCAGAATGGGAGAATGATAGCCAAAGGAAATTCGTGCCATGATAACAATTACAAAGCATATGAGCCAACTGCAACTGCCCATCTCTCCAGATGTAATCGATCCCAATTTTTGCCATAATTTATCATCCCAGGGAACGATGAAATGAGTACAAAGAAGCTCCCCATCGTAAATTCATAAAAACATAAAGACGTTGGTAAGTCGTGACTAAAGGATTGACTCAGGGGCATTTTTATCCGGCTGATCAAACGCAATTATGAATTATGAGTTAAACCTCATAAAATGGGACGGATTCCTCTGGACAATAGGAGCAAAAATTTACACAAAGGACATGGAAGAGTAATTGCCTTCATATTTTATAGTAATGATGATGATGATACAATCAACAATACAATCATAGGGGAAAGAAGATGCACTTGATGTAATACAGTCCAAGAAATTAACAATATTTGCATACAAATGTCCTCTCATCAATTAAGAAACAGTTATACGAGGATTTTGTCTCAGTATAAAATAATGTATACATTTCTGTGTTAACTGTTAGCAATTAAAAAAAATTACAAAGTAGGTGGTGAAAAATAGCAGTATTTTATTTGAGATTGCTAAACTGTCAAAACTTTTGTTTTCCTTATTGACTACGTAATTTAATCAACACCTTTGCAATTTTTTTAACGGAGTGTATGCAATATTTTCAGAAGAATTCAATTATATCATTAGAAATAAGAAATTGAAGTAGCTACTAGCCTCGTAAAAATCGTGTGATAATATACGAAATTAGATTTAGCCTTTGCTCAGCAAATCTTACTAAGTAATTGTAAGTAATAGGTTATTTCTAATATTGTAATAAGGTTATAAATATTCTTTGCTTGCCAAGTAAGTGTCGAGTTGTGCAAATTAGTTAAATTTAAAAGACCTTGCACTTGACAGTTAAAACGTTTAAAACTTTTTCAACCCATCAGAATGGCAAGAAATCTTCAAGCAACTAACTAAGGAAAGTATTTTTAAGCCCAGGAGCTTTTCAGAAAAGCACGACTCGGATGGAGTGTCCATGCATTTTGCAAAAGTACTACAAATTTGATTATTCAATTTAAGTGCACTTAATGCTGAAAAAACCAAAGTAATGTAACTTTAAAAAAAACAATTTGCTTAGAATTTTTTCTAATAGTATTTATTTACAATGAATGGATCGTCCAACCGTAAAGCGAGCTTTTAAGACTAAAAATTAAATGCTTAAACCTAATCCGTCAACGGATTTTTACATAAGTTTACATTACTTTTGAAGTCCTGTGCAAACAATTCCATTTTAAAAATTCCCCAATCACCAGCTCACAGAATAAGAAGGCAAAAAGTTGAACGTTTTAATCTTTAAGTCTGTCATTCACCTACGGGAAAAAATTGTCAATGTCAACCATCCCCTCGTGTTCATGTTTCGTAAAAAAAACTGTACCATCCGCAAGAAAAAGTTGATCTTGATAGTAACAGAGCTGGAGTTTTTTAAATGTCAAAATCGTAGTTTAAGATTCTTCCTTGTTTAGAATGATTTGCCTAACTGTTGCTAATTAGTAATTAGCAAGAAAGGCTTGTAGGAAATTGCATTTTTGTCGCCCATATGATTTGGCATGAGCAACTCTGGAATAAATGACTCACTGTTGAATAAATTTAGCTTATTTGTATGCTAAAATGTTGACATTGTCTGATTCCATTCTTGAATGGTTTTTGGGGTGATTTTTTATGTCCAGCACATTTCTTTAAATGCGCTTTTATCGTTAAGTTAAATTGTTTTTTTCCGCTGACAAACTTTTTAAATTCATAATGTAGAAACAAAAGCATCATAAAATCGAAATGTTTTTTTCCGCTTATAAATATTTTCTTCCCCTGACAAACTTATTAAATTCATAGTGTAGAAACAAAAGTCGTACCTGGAATTTGCATAAAGTGTGGTCCTTGCTAATGGAGCAGTATTGATTTTGCGTGGACAGTGTCGGAGCCCAAGCCATAAAAATAGTGATCACACTTAGGATCCAGTGTGCACGGTTGATTGACGTCATTTTAAAGCTGTTTTCAAGTTATTTACTAGCTGGAGAAAACCTGTATTTAAAAAAACATTTGTTAGAATAATCATTATTAAACATTTATTAAAAGCCTCGTATTCTATTGGAAACTCTGAAGAACATAGTTAAAGCCTACATATTTATAAAATTTTGTCCGGATTTTTCAGTGGTGTCTCAGTCCTTGGCTATAAGATTTATGAAAGATGCCGGTTTCAATTTATAAATTCGCGATATCTTCCATGCAGTTATCCTGTGATGATGGGACCTATGCCGACCCATGGCTAGGGACCACTTCACCCGGGGGTGTCTGTGATAAGCCGGTGACGGCTTCGGCA
>JAQFYM010001442.1:0-33750 GCA_034694785.1 Agrenia bidenticulata | reverse complement strand
CCGGTTTTTTTCTAGAAACCTTCACTTTGCCGGGTTTTTCAATTTTTGCCGGCTACCGGCATTTATCCGGGCCCTAGTCATCAATTTCCTTTGAAAAATTTATTTTATTTTGTACAACCATCTACTCTTCTTGAAACGTTTCATATTTTTTTCCACACAATTTTTTTTTTCTGTTTAACGAAAAAATAAAAAATGAACATAGTCATTAAATTTTTACACCTAGCAAGACAATCAAAAAACAAAGTTGTAGTGAATATATACATTGAAAGATTAAATAAACAACTGATTTAACATGAAAACGTGACCGTAAATAATTAAAATTTTTATTTAGATGTTTTCTGGTTTGTGCAAATATTTAGTACGATTTCATTAGCAAACCATTGCCTTGTTTTTTTCGAATATATTTCGACTATTAAAAACTATTAAAATTCAATCAAATCATGTTTTATTAATAAAATTATATGCCTAGTATGAGCTGATACTCATTAGGTTTCTACTACAGCATTTCATAAAGATTATAAAAACATGTTCCTTTACTACAAAATAAACGTTAGGTTGTTCGTTTCTTGTAAATTTTTTACCATAAAGAAGTTTATGTTGTAGATCTTGTATTCAAAGACGTAAATAATACATAAAAAAGAATGCCGGCCGTATGTAGAGACATATAGAATACGGCTTTGTACAAAGAACAAATGATAAAACCTTTTAAAGGGAGAGCCCTATGCATGACTGACGTTTAAACAAAACACTTGTAAATATATAGTAAAAAATATTTTCTATATTTACATATTATTTTTTTAAAAAACAACAAATAAAATGTTTCTACGCGTTGGCCCGGCAAAAACTTACCTCAATCTGCCTTCAGAGGCTTTAGCCGTACGTGTTAACACAAAAAATAATTTGCCGTCTGTCAGAAAATGTGAAGTGCTCACGGGGCCCTTACCAATTCTTGTATACAAAAGAGCTAATTACACCGTGAACTGTAATATAAACTTTTGAAATAGATATTGTATTTTTTTAATAAATCAAATTGCATAAAAAGGCAATTATTTGATCTTTTGTAAATTATTATTAAGTGTGAACCTTTTTTTAGATATCAATTTTTATATGCAAGTAACCGTGTTTTAACTTAGGGTTTATTTTCATAAAAAGAAAAGAATATTAATTTGTTTTCCGGTAATTTCTTAAAAGCAGCGCAATTTCCACTTTAAATTTGTAGTTTTAATTCTTATGATAATTGACAACGGGTTACAATTGCAACCAGTAGTTTTGAGGAATAGAAAGAATTAAGTCTTTCTCGAGTCTTATTGCAATTAGGGGTTTCAAACCCGGGTATTTACTCAAAAAATTCAATTAAAAACTACCCGGGTATTTTTGTTATTACCCGGGTATTGAACAAAAGCAAGCCCGTAAAGAATCAATATCCACAACTTCAAGATGCTTTTTTAATAGATAAAAAATTTTACGCAAAGGTTTATTTAGAAGATGAACTATTCGTTGCATTGGTTTAATATAAAAAAGAAATATAATAATACTACAGTTATTATACCTTTTACGGGTCTTCTAATCCATTGCAAAAATGTAAGAACATATAAAAAAAGGAAAATTAAATGAGCCGGTAAAGTAAACTAAATTATATAATAATAAATTTTATTTTTTTTATGTATGTGAGTAACTAATGCTTGCCAGTTTATCGGTTTAGAGTAAAATATGTGCACAAAATTCACCAAGAAAATAAATACATGCATAAAGCATATCTAAAAAAAATTAAAAATTTAGCCCACTTTCTATTTTTTACGATTTACAAAATAAATTGCTTCTAGGGCTTGATCACAACCAAACAATGCATCGAAACTTACGCAAAAAATAATTTGAATACAACCCAACCCAACCTTACTTATAAACATAAAAGAAGGCAAAACTTACTATATTAATCTTATTCCCAGTTCTCATTTCCCGAACATACTTTTAAAATTGATTATTTCGTAAAAAGGAAAATAAACAAAAAAAAACTTATGTTGTATTTTGTCAAACATAGATTACTTTTTAAAATCTTTTTTTGGTTCTATTTTCCAATACAAGGTGCTTCATAAAATAATAAAATCGATATGCCCGCTAAAAACAAATAGTCAAATATAACATTTGACTTTAATGTATAAAACTCCCTTTTCTATAGCATTTTTTGCTTTAATGGTAATAACGACATGTATAAACAGGATGCGTTGCTTCTTTTTAAAGGATTGGTCTGTTTATATTAACTAAAAGTTTTATAGTAAATTTAATTGCCATTGTTTCCAGATTTAGCGTCAAAAACTGTAATGTAATAGACGATTTTGTTGTAATCTAATATACTTTAAGTAAATATACAAACAATTTCTTTTTTGTGTTACTGTGATATACTTGAGTATAAAAAACCGAGTGTTTAAAACATGCACATGGCATATGATTAGGTTTTACTTATATTTAATTATAATTAAAGTATAAGATTTTTTCATGACTATGTTTTGCATATTATATATATACTTTTGTGGTTACGATTACTGTTAGTAAATTTGTACAAGTGTATAATGTTTTAAATTTATTTTTATATACAAATTGAAACAAATTTACAACTATAATAACATAAACTTTGAATAATGAAAACAATTAAACAAATAACAACATATATTTAGCCATTTATCTAGTCCCTAGGGCAAGTTTGTGCCAATAAAGAAGGCGTTGCGTCATCAATTTAAGTTTTAAAAAGAAAAAAAAGTAATGACTGGTTTGCAAAAATTACTAAGTCGTCATGTAATCAAGTAAGAATTATAAATCTGATTTGTTATTAATGTCAATAAAATTAATTTTTTATAGTAATGATGCAGAAAATGCGACTTTACAGGTTTTTCATCCAACTAAGATTGGGTTAGTAATCACAGTGCAAATACAATTGTAAAATAGCATGCTTTTTTTAAAAAAAAGTACTTTTTAAAAAATAAATCAATATAGAAAACACTTTAAACAGTATTTGAATTTAACCTGCTTTAAAAATTGCGACTTCTCAAAAAATCAAATTTCAAGGCATTGTTTTGCAAGGCATAGATACAGAAGAAAATACTTATGAGAAGGATACCCGGGTATTTCGGGTACCCGGGTAGTTTTTTGTTGACAATTTTTAAAAAAATCCGGGTACCCGACTACCCGGGTAATTGCAACCCCTAATTGCAACTTCTTAAAGGAGTTTGATTTCTAGTTAAGTCTTTTATTAATTTTTACACCTAAGATAAATTTTTGTATAGATAAATGCAAAAAAGTAGACTAACCGCAATATATATATATATATGTATTTCTTACAACCACAGTCTGTTGTACCACAATGCGCGTAAAATATTGCAGATTGACGTAAATTTAATTGTAATGAAAAATGAATGAATTCGTAAATAAATAATAGCAATTACAGTAAATTTTAAAAATACTTTTAGTATATATAATCTATTAGACCAAATTTATACAAAATGCCTAGTTAGGGTATTAAAAAAAGATCGGTAAGTAAGGAGTAACCTTTTATAACATAGTCTTTTACATATGTTTTGTTTTTATGTATCATTTATAATTAGGCGTTAAAAATGGTTTACTTTTGCATAATTTTTACATTAATAAATACTCAAAGGAACAACTACAAAAAAACACTAAATTTCGCAACCTTTGTTTATACAAAAAGACCTAATTGTATAAAAGTTGGTACGGTTATTTTTTATAAAATTAAATCTACAAAAAAAATCCTTTTACAAGATTTATAAACCGCTTAATATAAAATTTGAAAAAGTAAGTCGTGAACAAGATTCTATTCATACATACTAAAAAAAAATAAAAAAAAAATTGAAAAGGATAAATTGCAAATTTTAAAAAACAAATAAACATACAGGCATTTTATAAAGGGTGTGTTTCTTTTTTATGCCATGGTAAAAATGCGGTTTTACGTTGGTAAAGTTATATGTTTTTTGCCATGGTAAAAACAAGAAACATATATTTTTTTTAGTTGTTAAAAATATTTTACCATTGGTAAAAAATTATACCATGCCAAAAAAAAGGTATGAAAAATACCATGGAAAAAAAATTGCCATGGTAAAAAAAAGAAACATCCTTTTTTCTACCATGGTAAAAATAAAATAAAAAATACCATGTTAAAAATTTTAGGGCGTAGTTCATAATGTTTTTACCAATGGTAAAAAAAAAACACATCCTTAAACGTTTTACCATTAAGAATCTTTTTAAAAAACTTGAGTGTAGTCGAAATGGTAATATAAAAATTTATATATAGTCTTTTCCAGTTTTAAATATAAAAGGACAATATATATATAATTAAAAATTTTAGAACCGGTATAAAATATTATGCATATATACAAAAAAAATGAAAACTAAAAAATTCTTATGCCCACACACGCCTAGTCTCCATGAAAATATATTCACATACAATGCTAGATACGAGCAAAAACATAAAAAGATTTTATATTTATTTATTATGTATATAAAATGGGTCAAATTACCTTATCAAAAAAAAAGTTGTATATATATTAGAAAATTTTGTTGCGTATTTAAAAAAAGTATAACTGCGTCGTTTACAAACATACGCGGATATAAATTAACGAATACACGGTCCATGACCTATGAATATTTTATATTTAACAAAAATCTAATTTTTTATAACCTAATACAAAAAAAGGACAATCTAATAAACAAAAATTATATGTACATACCTGCCAGAAATTTGCTGCTCAGTACATTATGTTGGTAGAAATTTGTTGTTATACATAAAATTTCGAGTGTAATTTTTTATCCTTAAAAATTGTGTATGATTTAAAAAAAACTATTATTTTAAAAAGACCAAATTCTTAAAAAAAAATTTGTTAAATATGCTAATTGCCTTTTCCAGGAAGTTTGTGTAAATGATTTTTGTTTATGTATAAAAAATTGCGTGTACAACATAATACAATTGTCTATACAACAAGACTTAGACACGCCTTTTGTCGTTATTTATAAAAAAGCAATTTGTAAATAGAAATTGCTCAAAAAAACATGTATAATTATCAGAAAAGTCATTTTAAAATCAAAAATACTCCTATCCATTTATGGTACTTACTAAGGAATCATAAAAATTTTAAAAACCAGAAGAAGCAAGCAAAACCTCCAATATTTTTTTTTATTTTAAAAAGATAAATACATGATTTTCTATCTTATAAAAATGTTTTATTATGTCGATTTCTTTTTTAGTAAGTCGTTTTTACAATTAAAACTATTTGGAATAATGGGGCGTGTCTTATGTTGTCTAAATAACAGTTTTGCTGAAAAAGTTCCGTTTGAAAAAAAATAGTTCTTTTGGTTCTTTTAATTTCAGGGAGTAGTTTTTGAACACATTGTTATATGTTTTTTACTAACCCCCAAAAATAAAGGAAAATCAAATTAACTATTTTTTTGCAAAGAGATCGTCGCCTTAAAAATAGTTCTTAAGACAAAAAAGACACGTCATTAGTATTTTCAAATAACAACAACCCCCACTTTTTTGATTATATTTTGTTCCAAAAAATTTTTAGCATCGGACACTGTTATCTTAAAGAAAGCTTTACGCAAACTTATTTTGACAAACCTAAAAATCAATTTATGCTAAAATTGCCAATACAAAAAAGTTGATACTGGAAAAGATCTATTTTTGAAAACTGCTGCCCAATAATAAAATTTTTTAAACTTATAACTCTATTTAATATAAGGGAAAAATAACTAAATACCCCCTCTTACCGGTTTAAATGCGTAAATGCCCTCTGTATTTTTTTAATTTTCTTATACCCTCTTAAATACTCATTTAAAATGTAACAGAGAAATGACCACGGAAAAGATGAGAAAGAGATCATCAGCCAAAAAGAAATAGTTGGATTGATAAGCACTAAAGAAATAACCACCGCAAAAATACAACAGGGAACAAAATACCCGGTCATAGTAAATTTTGAACTTGATGTAAAAGAGTTCTGCTACAGCAAAAGGGAGTCGTTTAAGATAGACAAGAAAGATAAATAACGAAAATGGTTTAAATGCACAATGAATAACTGTGAATTCCAAATGCGATGCTCCTGGAATGCATCTAAAAGCACATTTAATGTTACTAAAGCAATTTGCAACCATACTTGTATAAAGAATAACGTGATATCAAAAAGAGGGATAACTGATTTTCTAGTTCTGCGTAAATATGCAAATACATTAAAGAAACCAAAAGAAATTGTGAAAATATCGAGAATTAAATGTGGAATAATAATATCAAATTCTTCCGCCTCTAAGAGCCTTACTACATAAAAAAATCAAGGAGAATCTACTGATACACACTTTGGGTTCCTTGAGTCTATTACAGATGAGATCAACAGATGTGGAATTATTTAACTTGTGACAAGGATGATCAATGCCGCTTTTTGTCTTTTTTATGCATTTGGAAGTTTTCATTAGGCTTTTTACTAAAGAATAGGCCAATGCTTTATTTGGATGGAACACACCTAAATAATGGGACCAATCTGACTTTACTTACGGCTATAGGGCAAAATGGCAACTTTCATATAATGTTGTTAGGTTTTTGTATTGTTTTTAATGAAAGTGAGAGTAGTTGGACCAAATTTATAAAAGCACTTAATCAGTATTTAGATATTAATCATCCAAAATTCCTTAAAGTAAGTGATCGTGATTTAGGATTAAAGAAAGCAGTCAGTGATTTATTACCCCTTTTATCCTCTGTCATATGTTTCAATCACCTTAAAGACAATATACTTACAGCTTTTAAAATTTCTGATATAATCCCTTTTTTTATACAGCTCGAATTACATATGATGTGCGAATATATAATGAGAAGATGGCTACAATTGAAAAAGAAAATGAAGAGTTTTATAAATACCTTATAAGTGCGCATCCAGCGCAGTGGAGTTTCGTTAAAGCACCAGCCTCTAGATTTGAAGTATATACCAATAATCCAGCCGAATCATTTAACTCGGCTATAGTTGATCTACGGAAGCTACCTCTAGTAAATATTATCCAAGAGCTAAATAATTACAATATGAACAAGATAGTATCTAGGCAGAGAAAATCCGAAACAAGGAAAATGAAATTTACACTTGAGGCATCTGTTATAATTGAAGAAAACATAAAAGAATCTGCAGTGATGAAAGTAGTATCATCATCTAAAAATTTATATCAAATTGACAACAAATATATAGTCCAACTGAAAGAAGCCCAATGCTCAAGTTACACATTTTATCGTTTTGGAATACCCTGTGCCCATTTTCTTGTTGTGCTAACCCATTTACAGTTACGATTTGATGCTTTTGTTTCATCGTATTGGCACTATAGTACATACGTTGATACATATAATGAAACCATCCCACCATTGATACTAACTGATCTTTTAAAGTCAGACTTGTTACCACCAAAAACAAAAAGATCAAGGGGAAGACCCAGAATAATCAGAATACGGTCAATAAGGGAAAAACCACGAAGAAAAAGTAAAGCAAGGACAGTTGCCAGCAATAGCGACACTATAACTAAGTAAACAACAAATTATTATTTCACTCTATTCTTATTGCTATTTTTCTTCTTACTTATTATAAACGTTAGTAGATTTTCTGTAAATATTCATAGTTTAATTTATTCCTTAATCATAGTTCGTCTGGCTTTTGTTTTCGTTTTATTCCCTGGTTATTGTGCTGCTTCATTCTTTTGTTTATTATGTATTCTTCAAAGTGTTGGGACCTTCAATATTTTTTTTTTTCTTTATGCAAGTATGGTTGATTTTATCTATTCCTTTTTCTTGTTTTTTTATTTGTTTCTCGTTCCTTCTTGCGGTTCATGCTTAAGAATCCAACTTTTTCTTTTTGGCTGATGATCTCTTTCTCATCTTTTCCGTGGTCATTTCTCCGTTCCATTTTAAATGAGTATTTAAGAGGGTATAAGGGTATTAAAAAAATACAGAGGGCATTTACGCATTTAAACCGGTAAGAGGGGGTTTTTAGTTATTTATCCCTTAATATAAATCATTGTCTTATTTTTGGTTTAAGAAAAAATATTTACGAGGTTTTTGTTAAAAATATGTTTTTTGCTGGTATTTATCATGCTTGAATTATATGAATTGAAAGAAGGCCGTTTTTTATTTTTTTAGGTACCAGATATTTAGCATAACGATTTTTTGGTTTACTGGTTTTTTTTTTGCAAAATGATATAGATTTAAAGATCCGTTATTTTTAAAAGAACAGCAAATAAATTATTAGGTTTCTTTTTTTTTGATTTGCTTTTTACCCGTAACCGTTTTCAATCTCTACACAAATTTTTATTTGATGTGAATGCTTCCTAAACACTATAATATCTTTTCGCGCTCTAGTTAATGTTTATGTTCAAAATACAGCTTTATACGTTTTTTATTCCTTTTTATTCCTTTTTTATTCCTTTTTTTAACAATTATTATGGGGGGACGAAAAAAGATAAATAAAATTCGGTATAGTAAGAGGGTTTAGTAAAGCTCGAGTTTTTATTCAAATTACTTCTCGTCATATTTTTATGGACACTTTTTTTATTTTTAATCCTACTGATTAATTTAGTATACAGGTACAAAAATCGTTTTACGGGGTATAAATCAGTATATCAAAAAATGAACACAGCCTAATTAAATTATCCTACTTATAAAATAGCAAAAAAGTAAACCCTATTGATAGTAATTAATTCATACGTTTTTACAAAAGAATGGCATTTATTTTATTGGAAAATACCTTTCTGTGCTACAATATACACAAATATCTAAGAAAATATATATTGTAAAAAACATTTTTAGCTTTCTTTGAGGTAGAAATAGCACCTATAGTTTTCAATGTTTTTTGTGAAACTGTTTGCATATTAAAAGGCGTGTATTAATAAACGAACACGTAAATAAGATAAAAATTTATATTGAATTACAGTATAAGACTAAGATTAGCTTATTTATTTTTGAACTAATTACTAGTCTTCATAAGTAGAAAAACCGTAGTTGAAAAATTGAAGTATAAAAATGCGACAACCTTTTTCAAAACTGTTTATACTAATATATACTCTATTAATGCCAAAAAAACATATAAAAAACACCTAACAAAATTTAAATATACTTAAGTTATCTTTAAGATATATTATATACTTGATATTGGTTGTTAAACATATGCATCCGAAAATATAAGGATTCATGCCATTAAAAACATACTGTATCATTTGAAATAGATACAGCTTGGGTTAAAAAAACACGGATTATCTTGTAAAAAAAATAAGAAAAATTATAACAAAATTAAGTTTGAAATTCCCTTATCATAAATATTGTAACACTTCATTTTTATTTAAATTCGTTAAACGTGTTCATTTATTAAACATAGTACACGATTTAAATTTTAAGTAATAACTACAAAAAACGTTTTGCTTAGTGGTTCATAAAAAATATTGGCACGCTTATTATATGCAGTTTAAATGTTTAATTCTATATATTTTTTATAGTTCCATATTTAAGAATTTTACATTGTCCTAAAAGATTAGTGTTAAACAAATTATCATTATAAAAATACAGTAAAAAAAGACAACAAAACGTAAAAAGATAGTATATTACAAGATATATGGCTGAAATTGTACATTTTGCTTTTTTCTTGTCTTTTTTGTAGAGAAAAAATGCTTTTATTAAAAAAACCAGTTTAATAATTTATTTGTTTAAAAGCTTAATTTAAATTTGTATATGGTTTCAAACCAAAGTACATCACATAAGTTAAGTATTATTATTGGGTACATTTTAAGCTATCATTTCGAGTTACTCGCACATAAAATAGCGTAAAAATGACGCGTATACGCGCAAAAAAAGTATGATTTATATTTGAAAACGCTTATACGCGTCAAAAAAAATAAAATTGTAATAGAAAAAAAAAAACTAAGCACAAAAGTTTACAAAAAAATAAAAAACTAACAATACTGTAAAGTGCGTTAACCATAAAGTTGTTAAGTCATAAAAGATATTCAGTGTTTTTATAAAAAAAAATTTTGTAAAATTGTTGACTTTATAATCAAAAAATTTAATCATTAAAAACTTCTTTTTAAAGCAAAGCTGGCCAAATTATCAACCGGGGAGAGGATGGTTACGTCTAGTAGTGCTTTTTAATTCTTTTTTGGTTGAAGGGGGGAGGGGGCTCAAAAAAATATTTTTTTTTTTTTTTGCATTTAACCTTGATCTTATCATTCCGAATTAATATATTTATTTTTTTCCAGGATGCTAAGCCCCTTCTGAGTCCCCTGAAAAGCACTGCTGGCCACACTTACTTTCAAAATTTCCAGTCTGCTCTTTAACTGTAAATTATTTAATTTTAAATAAAATCAGTAAACTTTTTTAAAAATAAAATTTGTAGTTTTTGTAAAAATGCAGTTTAAACATTAAAATAAACATAATTTGTGTTTTTTTATAATATGGTACGAGAATATAATTGTAAAAAAGTAAAGTGCAAAACTAGAATAATAAAAAGTATTACATGATTTAAAATTTGTACCAAAAAAACGAACCTTATATTAAGGTTATAGTTGTTTATAAATACAGTCGAAACTCGTTTATCCGACAATCGATAAACCTACACCTGGTTCCCGTGTTTTTTTTTTTGGCCAATTTTTGGTTTTTTTGCAATTTTAAGCGACATTCTAGTTACCGAATGTTTGCATATATTTACGAAAAAAAATTAAATTTGAGAAAACGATTTAAATACCCTATAACAAAAATAAAAATTCTTAAATACTATTAAAACATTTCTTGCTCTCTATAGTTACTGCTGCAACGCATAGTTTTGCATTAAATACGATAATAATATGTAAAAGCCACATTTTTAGTAAGAAACGTGGAAATTGGTGCAACCTACCTTTAATAAGCAATAAAGTATTTCTCAGCGAAATAACACAAAAAAAATAATATCAAATGCTATGATTGCACGTGAACTCGTACACAGGGACAAAAAAAATACTTCTGAACTTGTCACCAGACACATTTCTGCCCTGAAAAAATAGAATAAAAGAACCCTTCCGAAAAATAAAACAGATAATAGAAATGTGAAGAGAAAAAAAAACTGGCATATATACTGTCTGCTACGATTTACCCTTAATTTGTTTTTTTTTCTAACATAACCCTAACCTAAACAAAACCCCAACCCTAACCATACCCCATCCGTAACCAAATTGGCAATTAAACGGATTTTTTTATTAAACTTCAATGTTAGTTATTTTTTGATAATATGAGTTTTCAAAACTGTATTCCGCTCTTCCTGGACGAGATCATGCAGGGGGGTCTTTTTTTGTCCCTGTGGACGAGTTCAGTTCCAGCCAAATTTTATCCCTTTAATCAAACAAATCTTAAACCTGACTGAAAAATGCGTAAAAGCGAGTAAAACTGGTATGATTGTTGAGGCGCAACTGTATTTTAATTTTAATGTTTGTATTAATAGAAATAAAAAAATAGTTATTTAATCTAATTTTTTTTATTGCTTGGAAGCATATGATATTCTCAAGTAATTATCTGGCGTAAACAAAGAATAACTAGTAACCACCTTATTATTTATCTTGTAAATACGCACTTACATTATTAGTCAGTGATACAAATCATATATTTAAATATAAAGCATTCCAAAAAAAAATTGTGCGTAGCGCATTATGTTAAAAGTAATAATAGTCTTTATTGGTGCTATATGTATACAAAGAAGCAAGAAAAAAATGAGTACATAATTATAATTTGAAGATCAAAAACAAATAAGAAAATATGTGTTATGTAGGAAAAAAAAAGCAAAACATGTGTGTATGCCTTACTAAATATTTACCATCACGTATTTTTTTATGTAAAAACAGGGTTATGAATTTTTTTTTTATGGGCTAGAATAGAAAAACACCCCGAAGATATATAAAGTATGTTTTTTTTGTTTACAGTGTAATAATAAAAATATACAACAACTTTTTGCAATAACAATTTTTTCACAATATTCAGATTTTTTATTGTAAATTCCTCGATAATTTATCAATATTTTTACTTCGACTTTTACTTGCGATTTTTATTGCATATAAGCCATAGAAAAACATGTAGGATAAGATTATCGAATAAATAAAAATTGAAGTTACTACACATATACAAAAAATAAAGATATAAAAGTAATGTTTATTTATATTTTTACTAATTTGTAATAGTTAACCTTACCGACATTTAAAATACCAGTAGTTCATGTTTAAATAAGAGTTATATAAAAATTGATTTAACCAAAACAAAAAAAAAATAACATTTGTAGTTTTTCTTACAAGCCAGATGTTTTTTTTTGTCTTTTGCTATTGTAAACTTTTTTTCTGTCTTTTCAGATTAATTTATAACATATTTTTTCGAGTGCTGTGAATTTTAAATAAATATGCGCTTTAAGAAAAACATTTCTATATTTTTCTATAATGGGAAAAAAGAAATTGTTTACTATACCATATTCGACACTTTAGACTGAGATACAAATGCAGACACCACAGTCAAACAAAATTTTTTGAAACAGCATACAAAGGAACAAATAATATGCATCTTGTATGCTTTTCCGTCAGCTATATACGTTTATGTAGGCATTTAAAAAAGAAAATAAAAATACCGTAAAAACCTAGCTGTACGAAAAATGCCTATTGTATTTCTTGTACATCTCTATCAAGGAAATTGATGAAAAGATTGACCCAGAATTTGCCGCTTATAAAGCAGCTTCGATAAGAGCTTTTTAAGTTTACAGCGTAGAATTTTTTTTATGCTTTAAACAAAAAAAATGTATTTGCACTACATATAAACCATAAATAAAGAAAAAAACTCATAAAAGCAATCTTTAGCGCGTTTTTGCGTCATTTTCTAGAAAAAAGCCAATTTTTCGCCTTCTAAACTAATATATTTATATTCAATGCAATATTGTGTTTACAAAGCCAAGACTACGATCTTATCCTCTATATATAATATTTTTTTTTGCATAACAATTTCTTTAAAACTTTCGTACTAACTAAAATATTATTTTTTTACATTTAAATAAAAAAAGAATAAAAAAATCAAACTATTTATATTCAGGCTTATTTATAGAAGGTAACTGACTTTTAAATAATACAATCATACAAAACACAATTATGTAAAACAATGTAACTTTGGTGTACACTTTACGTCACAGTTTGGTAGTCCGTAAGATTAAAGAGTCTGCTAAATTACAGATTGTAATGTTAATAAAATTTTACTTGTTGCGAGTTCCTAGGTGCCAGACTTGGTTGTAAGAAGATGTTCAATTCCTCTGGCAAATACCAGTAAGAATTCTCGATCATTGTTTTTTCTTCCATTTGGGAATTTTCATTATGTATTTCTTTTATTTTATTATTCCATAAAATAGTAACACAACCAAAAATACCGATATATGAAGAGTTTTTTGGTGAAAACTTTTAGATATAAGAAAGCATTTTGATCGTAAGTTTACACTTTACGAAAATGTACTTATATATTTTTTTTTTGTGTTATTTTTCATATTAAGGTTTTTTTTGCTATGGTGGAAAATCAGTATCTCAATTTACAGATATGTAATAGTTTTGCTCGAAATTTTTTGTTATAGTTAATTCGGTATAGTATAGTTCACTAAAACGAAAAATTACTATAGTGAATCTTCGAACAAAAATCACCATACGAATATTTTATTTGACAATTTTTCTCCACTGCAAAAAAAAGACTACTTGGCTTAACACTTTTTATATAGATTTTTACATTCCTGCAGGGGGTTAGAGAAATCCGCGTTTGGTATACTTGGAAAAATAGGTAAGAAAAAAAAAACAAATAAAAGGATGTAGATAAATTTCGATATCGTACCCCATTATTTTTGTAAGCAGTTTGTATTTCAATATAACTTTGTTTTTTCCTTTAATGTCAGTTTACTTGCTTAAATATATAGTATTTTCTTTGAATAAGCGATAAATTATATTTTAGTCTCATTATTAATGATTCTTTGTGATTAGCACATTGCACTAGTTTTTCGAAAAATTTTCTTCAAATTTCAGAAATTGTTTTTGTAATTAGTATAATTGCCTGTCTGTTGGGATTTGCACTGCTAAAATAAATGACTTCAAAACTAAAATTCTATAAATAAAGTGTCTTTAAAACAGATAGAACATCTCGGTTCCTAAAGATCAATATTTTTTATAATAAATTGAGTTTTTCTGTTTTGCGTGCTAAAAACTCGGATAGACAGGGATTTGATTAGACAAAGCTAAATACGGTATATAAATCGCTTGTAAATTGCACAATATTTCGCAAAAAAGTAAGACTCATCAACTATGTGTTTAAATATCCTATTACTTGATTATTTTGTTTTCTATATTTTTTCAGGATCACCATAATCATGATAGATGTTTTACCCTGCAAGAATGCCAAATTTGCGTGCTTTATAGATATGAACTACAACGTAATGGGATACGAGCAGGAAAGATCTTCAGAATAAAATGCAGCCGGGTGAATTTTTTATACAATTTAACGGAAATAATCTGTACATGTTTTTTAACGCATATAAATATTCCCCCTAATTGAATATATGTCTTGTAAAAATTTAACAAGGATTTTGTTTTAAATCGGGAAATGCATGCATTTTTTGTTGTATGTTTGTAAAAAAGCATTTATAACGCAAAGGTAAATTACACGTCAAATTAGTATCAAAATGCATCCTGTACTTTGAAAAATTTGTTTTTTATTGTTCAATGCAACAGATATGTTTATTGTATCATGCACTTGTTGTGTAAGATACGCATTTCTAACCCAGAAATTCACTAAATGACGGTTGATATATTGTTTAAAATGATTTTTTTGTCGGATTGAAACTTTTTTCCTGAGAAAAAAGTTTCCTGTTGTAAGAAATTAAATAGAAGAAAAATATAGTACTTTTTTATTTGCATTTAACGCATGATAAGTAGAAAAAATGCGTGTTTTTTTAACATTTTGTCTAAAAGTACAGCTAAGGTATTTTCAACTTTTTTAAAAAGTATAATCAAACTACGACAGCAAAAAAAAAAGAATTAAGCGTCAACCTTACTTTGTGTTTCGTGTAGGAACTACTTTTGCACAATAGAATTTTCTGTTTATTTTTTATCGGTTGAAAGCTTTAAAAGTGCTTTTAAAGTGCATTTTAGGACATTTTTGTACAATAAAAAAGAATTAAAAACTATGAATATTTGAATAAACTACTAATGGTTATTTACTTATATAAAGACTACTATAACGATATTTTTTTGTTAAAGTAAAAATGTGTAGATCGCTTATTCTTTAATTAAACAATTTTTTTATAAATAAAAACATATAATGCCAGGCATAAAAATTGCTGATATACTTCAATTAGAAAAAAATGTTTTATACTACAGAATTTGCCAAAAAAAGTTAAAAATATTTCATTTTTTGTGAATGCCGTTGTTTTTTGACAAGTAAGACTATTGAAGATTTATAATGCTATAGAAAAATGCCTGTGCAGACTTTTTTTTGCAATCTCTACTAATAGTTGCATTTTTTGTTTTTTTTGCGCGTTTTGTATATACTTTTGTATACAAATTTGTTATTTTTGCAACGTTCGCATCTAGATTTTACCTAGTCGTGAAAGTTGCGTAAGGTTATTAGTTCAGGCAACAAATTTTGATTAACAGCTTTTTGACCTTGAGTATGCTTTGATTGTACAGATGAGAAAAATATCTGTAACACATTTATATTAAACTTTATGAGGTGGTCATTTATTCTATCTATTTGCAGTATATCATCTCAAGAAAAATTAATATACTTATTGAGAGTAATTTTATTGAAATAGTCGCAAAAGACCATAAATACAAAGTATTTTATCTAGTTATCCGGGTTTATTTTTTTGTATAAAACATTCAAATAAGTTTCAACTTTTATTTTTGCACATGACAAATTACAATTTCAATTGCAAAGGATTAATATGCAAATAGTGACACAGGAACTGATGAACACGCAGTGTTACATTCCGAGTTTTCTTCTGTGCAACTTCAGTGCACTTAAAGTACAAAATCTTACTTTTAAACGTGATTGTAGATGTATTTGAAAAACGATAAGGAATCTAAAGTTAAGTCAGAGTCTATTTATACAACAAGAGTTTGTTTGGTGGCAGTATTCGTTTGCTTTAAATTTTAAAATTGCGGGTTGCCTTTTTGAAATAACAACGGTTTGTAATTATCATTTTAATCTATAGTTCGATATACTAACGTATTATTTAAACAAAAAAGCTGAAAAGATGCAGACTACGATTATGCTGGGTTAATATGTAATATGTTACATTAACGCATTTATGTTTTTTTAGGCAATAAAAATTTACTTTTTACTAGATGTGCGGTTTTTATGTGCAATAAATAAGTTTAACATGTTTCATAGAACACAAAATACGTAACAATAAAATTTTTTCTTTTATCTGTGGCTTAGTTGGTGCAAGTAGTGGTATTTAGCCGAAAAGCGATCATAAATGCAAAGAACTTACAGATTGATTGCAACCATAGCGTGATTGCAATAAAACAGGCAGTCTAGTTGCAAACAGGCAACTATACGAGCGTCAGTGTTGGTTTTTTACAGTTAGCCGCCATACAACACATTAGAGTTGGTTCAGCTTGCAAGTTCGTCAAGGTAAGCAAACCACTTTAATATATTTTTCTATTCAGAAAAGTATTGTTCTTGATACCGTAATATGTTGTGTTAAAAAATAGATTTTAAAGGGTAGCCTGCTTTACCGAAACCCTTGTACACGCTTTACTGTATTTTTTGCTGCAAAAAAAGGTTCAGGTTCAAAGTTTGACATCTTGCACTGATGTTTAAAACAAATAAACGAACAACAAAAAAAAGAGGAAATAGTGTCCTAATAACAGAAAAACGTACCCGTTCATACAGTGAATTGTAATTTTAATTATATTAGACCATCGTAGTAAACGTTAAAAAGGTTTTCTACTATTCGGTGTAATTCATTTCAAATCTGGCTGGTTTTGCTAAAAAAGGTCATCAAATAGTAAGACTTTTTTAAAGCCGTGTTGTTTTTATAAGAATGCACATAAAGTTGTTTCGGCCTATGTTTATGCATCCCTTGCAGTTTTTTACGTCGGATAACATTTCTTAAGTAAAAATTGTAATTTCTTCATATAAAAAGCTGCAGTTAGCAGAGTTTTGAGAACGTGGATTTCTCGTATAAAACCTGTATAATTATATGTTTATCATTGGCAAGATTCTTATAATAAGTCGTACATCAGCTTTAAAAACCCATTCAAATATAATTAACAAAAAAAAACAAACACTTTTTGTCTGTATGCAGTACACGTTCAATGTCCGAAAACCCAATTTTCTATATAAATAGTGTTTAATAGATAAATACAGACTTTTTACACTCTCAATAGCGACTGTTTTTACCGAAAAAAATTAGCTGTTTAAATGGTAAAGTTAGTATCAAATTTGAACAGTTTTATCGGAAAGCGCTTAAGGTATGTAAAACTAGCATAAGTCATATAATAAAAATATTTTTTTTTAATAAGTATCGTAATTATATGATTTTTTTATCAAGTTAAAAATATGAACAGTTATATTGTGTGGCAGTAGCGTAGCCAGGGAGGGTAGGGGGGGTGCACCTCCCCCCTCCCTTCAGAAATTTTTTGACGCCCTGATTTAAGGGGGGGTCTTTTTTTGTGCAGAGATTTTTTTGGTTTTAAGAATCTAAATTAAAAATTTTTATGTGAATTTTTTTCAAAAGAAAATTATAATGTTATAAACGCATAAAAATATTCATTTTGGGCCTTACTTTTTGCAAAAACACTGACATCCCCCTGGCTCAAAAATTCCTGGCTACGCCCCTGTTGTGTGGTGATTAAGGTAGAAAAATATACAAAGTCAGATGCCTTAGTTTTCTCCTTTACAATATGCAAAAAAATTTTAACGAAAAGGATGCAATGTCGCAATAGGCTTTTGTAGTAAAACTTAGATAAAAATGAGTTTAATATAACCGTACATTGATCTTGTATCTTGCGATAGTTTTTTTTTGTACTGATAAATCTTAAAAGGTTTTTTCAACAAAAAAGTTTTTTTTACTGGGCGATCCCCCCTAAGCATGCCTATGGTCACGAGTCATATATATATATGCCTGTGTCAGGTGGCAGACCATCAAAAGACTTTATTTTTGTGAGCATCACCTCTGATGCCTCAAATTATACTTTTGTTGTACAATAGTACTTTACTCAAATACCTTAAAAAATTTTTATTTGTCTAAAAAATTTTGTCATGCTTACTAGGTCTTTTAGTAATTCGATAAGGTGCCTTATATTATTAAAAATAACTAAAATGATTTTTTATTTTTTTAATTTTCAAACATGAAAAAATAATTTACTATAGGGAATTTACTATAGAAAATTTGTTCTTGACAAAAATTTTAAATATTCAATATAGTGCAATTCACTATAGTGAACTTTTACGGCTTTTTTTACCCTTAAATTTTACTATAGTACAAAAGGAAGCCTGCCTGAAGGAAAAAATTAATCATTGCCTCTACTATTATATGAAATTTCTTGCAGGTGTGTCAAAAAAAAAGACAATCGCGTTAAACTCAGCGTTAAAAATCCCTGCCTATATACAATGAAAATATACGTCTTTTAATTTGTAAAAGTGATTTTGAATATATATAAAAAATCTATTAAGCGTATATCCATGTCAACAGAATTGATTATCTGCATCAAATAAGTACAAAAGTTTGTTTCAGCACTGATTACAAAGATAATAAATGATTTTTAAAAATTTTCATGTGAATCTATAAAATACTATTGTACGAATGTATTGATAAAACCCGCATAAGGTTATTTTGTTTTAATATATACCACTAAAAACTTAGAAATGGGCCCCCAAAATATCCGCAAGTACAGAAAGAAAAATCTATATATTTTTTAAAAAAGCACAAATACGGCGTGCGTATGTAAGCGTACCACAGCCTACAACTTCTATGATATTTTATTTTCTGGTTTATTACTTGCATAAATAGATTTAACTATGGATTTCGACTTTAATTTATCCTTTATAAGTCAACGAAAGAAGGAAAGTCAATTGAAATTTAGAAAGCAACTAAAAAACCGTATAAATGAACATTTCGCAGTAACTGACTAGGAAGGCAAAAAGGGAATTTCCTGGGGCCTCAAGTTTTAAGAGGCCCTGATATTATTTTTAGTTGCATACATTTTTGAAATAAAAATTTACTATTTACGTTTTACGTTTTGCACTTAAAAAAAACACAGGCCTGCTTTTTACGCCTTTAAAGGTAACCGTTCGATTTTTGTGCAGTAAAAAATCTATTTTTGCTTTTTTATTTCTTAATTGATAAACTTATATGTATATAATATTATGTGTTAGTTTCTATACATCAACCTTTAATGTATTAGTTGTTTTAAAAAACGAATATTATTACTGTTTTTTATAGTATATATGTTACCGGCAAAGTATACTTATAAACAAAGTGTACTTTGCAAAGGCAATGTACCATTTTAGAGCCCAAAAGCACTCTATTTGTGGCCTTAAAGGAACATTGCCTAGGCAAAGTACACTTTGCCTCTAAGTACACTACTCCGGTAACATATACATCTTTTATTTAAATTCAATTAATAGAAAAACGCGCATTGTATATAATGTCGGTATTTATTAACGGTCATTTATCTTTGTTGCCTATATACTTTTAAATTTGTGCGTTATAAAAAACATTATGGTATTTTTTTTTTTGTTATACATTACTTTATGGAAAAAATATTGTTTAAATATATTAGAAATCATCTTTATATTTATAACTTGTTTTGCTGTATATGAAAGCAGAAATATAGCAAAATCTAAAAATCAATATATTTTGTCATTTAAAAACCTCCATTAAGCATAAAGATTTTTTATCGTTACATCTTTATATGGTATTTTTATAACAAAATGATGCACTATATTGGCGATTAAAAAGCATTTTATAACACTTAATAGGCTGATTTGTTAAATAATAAAAAATCTATAAATAATGCAATTTTTAAAAAATTTTTTGTAAAAAAATTTCATTATAGAAAAACACTCGTATTAAGTTTTAAAATTATAGTAAAAAATATATAAAGATGTACGAAAAAATTGTCTGTTTAAAAAGACAATTAAGTGTTTTTTGTTTGCCCCGGCCACTTTTTGTCTTAGTCCGCCACTGCATTTACGACTTAAAAAAATCCATATAGTTTTTTAAGTTTTTTTAAATCATAAACAGCTCAAATAATCATGGAAAAGGGTTTCATCCAAAAATAAGGAAATTATGATTGAGATTAAGGCATCGAAATCAACCAAAACAAATGAATTAAATAGACATAGCAATTTTATGTTAAGAATAAATATTCGTACAAGTGCGTCTCTGCGGATAGTTTAAAAAAAAATTGAAGATATTTTGAGAGCCTAACTATAATTCCTATGTAAAAAAATTCCCTTGTATATGTAGATCCTATATCTAAGCTGAAAATTTTAAAAGATAATAGTACGCCCATCATATATCGATAAAATATAAAAAATCAATCAAATTATTTCCAGGAATTTTTATCCGCAAAAAGCCACTTTTTTTTAATTAAAGACTCAACTACAAAAACACAGGCTACTGTGAAAGATTAAGCTAACTTTTTAAATATTTTAACAGAAATGTTTTTTGTAAAATTATAATTGTTAGAAAAAACAACCCACAATTATAGGTATTTTACAAATATTCTTGTGTTTATTACTACATTTTTTATCTACGCTTTCACCCGATGTGTTACTAATGAAAATACACCATTTTCTTTACGAGCTTTTTATAAATATAAGCTCTTGTAACAATCCCATTTGGCAACAACATAATTTGAATAAATGCAAGGTACTTAAAATAAAAAAATAAACCGATGTAGTATATTTGACACTTATTAAATATATTGTTCGTATTAAGACCTTTTTTTAAGATTCTATTTGCATAATTTACTAACAAAAAACATTTTAAATACCAACACACTTATAGAGTCTTATATTTTACATCTTATTATGCCATAAGTTACGCATTTATCAGCTACTTTTAATTTTTTCCATCTTAGGATGACAAGCAATCTTATCAGAGACGTCTTGCATTTGTACGCTCCACGTTTTTAAATGTTTTTTAATCATTTTATGTAATTCACGAAACATATTTTTTTATCAACAATTAAAAGGATAATTTTACAGCATAAAAATAAGTTTTTACGCTTAAGCACCGACAAACCGGTTTTTTTAGAATGTTCGTGGTATATCCTGTTTAAAATTATTATGAAATAAATTATTTACAAAAGATTTTTGCATAAATAAACTTTACTGTGAATTTTCTCAAGAAGTTTTTTCAAAATCCCACCCCACTTTTACAAAAATGTTAATTTAGAGTATCCCTGATAGTATACACTGTAAATATACTAATATTTATTGGATAAAATTCTGATTAAGAATGACTAAACACCATCGTTTTTTTGCAAAAGCAGTTTTTAAAACATTGCTTTTATATTATTATCTATAGGCGTATAATACAATAAAAAAGTAATACAATATTTTAAAGAAAAAAAATATTTACGGCATGCAATCACAAAATTTTAAGCGCTGAAATATGTTAAGTTCAATATCACAATTTCATGTTTTTTAAAAACAAAAAACTATTTTTATAGCCAGCAAAACTATGTAGACTAAGAATACACTGTGATTTAAAAACAGCGTAAATATTTCTAATTACAATATATATTGCTTAAATTTAGACGAATCTTTTTTTATTTTGAGTATCTGTTGTATTTTAGAATACCTTGTATTAATTAAATAAAATTTTCGAATTTTTGTAATAATAAAGAAAAGAAATTACTTTTATGTCAAGTATTCGTAAAAGAATAAGGCAGAAATTTAATTCAGTTACGATGAAATACTAGTTTTTTATGCGAATTGTGGAAACATACGCTGACAATAAAGTATGCACTTAGAACATAGATAATAAAAATAAATTCAAATTTAAATGTTTTTGCTTTCGTAATGTAGACATTGATTTCATCTTCATCCTTGGGAATTACCTTGTTTTTGGCGTAAATCGGGTAATAAAAAACTATTACAGGAAAATTAAAAAAAAACCGGCACTGGATATAAAAATCGGAAAAACAACTTTACATGGAAATATGGAAAAATATTTAACCGTTTCAGGTGTCTTTTTTTAGAAATTTAACAACTCCTACTCCATTATTATTTAAGTTTGCAGGTTTTCGTGATTGATACAAAAAAGCGTTTATTATATTTTTCGCAAAAAATATCTATAAATTTTCTTGATATATTCTTTTAATATTTTAATATTATATCAAAAGAATCGAAAAACAAATTAAATTTTACAATTCTAATTAGTAATGAGGAGTTTATTATATAAAATTTGCCTTTATAGATTTTTTACTGTATAAAATCTACAGTAGAGTGCAAAAAAAAAGAAAAAAAAGGGTCTAAAAAATCGAAGTTGTCGTATTTTTCAAACTTTAAAAAAATGCGAAATATTCGCTAAAAATATTTAAAACAAAAGTATATTGTCATAATGAGGGGTCTTTATAGTTCTGTGTATTGTTGTAGACATTAAAATGCTCTATTATACTTTTATCTAAGTTTTTAAAAATTTATGGTGTAAATGCTCTACAAATTTGTAAATATTTTACGAGATTTCACCTGATAAAACAATTCAATACTAACCATAGGCATTATACCTTAGTATAAATTGCCGTATTTCCTTCTTTATTTAATAATATTCGTCATATTCTACAGCCAAGATTTAATCATACGTATAAATGGATATATTAAAGTAAACTCAAAAAAAAATACATTATCATCATTTTGCATAATATGGAAGTATTTTTTATTATAAATAATTTCATGTGTACAGTCGTATCTTATTTTTTACTTCATTTATTTGTCTAATTTATGGACAATTAGTTATTTTTACACAATCCGACATATAGGAAGAGACATAGTTATCAGCGATAGCAGTCTAAGAAATAATAGTTGCTTATAAATATTGAAACGATATATTTAAGAGAAATTTATATTATCTGCATAGATACAACAAAACTAGTAGAAATAGTTTAAAACACACTAATAAGTCTTTAAATGTAAATAAAATGTATTGTAAATGAATTAAAATACAGTTGTCTAAAAAAGTTAGCCTTTTCTTACTAAAATAGGGGTTTAAAAATTCGCACACTACTGTATATTTTCATTATTAGTATTTACAAGAGAAGTATTATATACAATGCGCATTTAGTATAACAATGTGTTTTTTTATTGCAAAAAAGTTAATAATTATTTTTTGTGTAACATATGTATTATGAAAATTACCGCTAAAATATATATATAATGTTCGTTTTTTTTAAAAAAATATAAAACGCTTAAAAATTATATAAACCAGAAGACTGTACATCGCCACATCTTATAAGCTTTTTAAAATTATTTTGTGCTTTTTTGTATTTGACTTAGGGCCAGTTCTACTTTTTCTAGCACTGCTTGATTTTACTTTAAATCAGGCTACACAATTTAGTGCTGCTTATTTTAGTCATGTTCCAATAGACATATTTTAGAGCAGTGCTAGATTTCCCAGTGATTAAAATCTAGAAATTGAAGCGATCTTCTAGATTTTCTAGCACTGCTAAAGATATAGATTTCCAAAAAAATAGCATGCTTTGAAATTTGGAACTGGTCATAGTCTTCTAATTCAAAGAAAAAAAATCGCCCGAGAGTAAACCTTTATTAGAACAGTGATATGAAGTAATATACATTTCCGGGAATTAGATAATAACAAAAGAAATTCTTAAAATCAAGGTTTTTAGTAAGAATTGCAGTGTTATTTTACTTCTTTTATTGTCAATATTGCCGTGGTTTACATTTTAGATCCCTTTATAGATTTTATTTAATGTATTGAACACATATATTGTTTATATTATTATTATTTCATGTGTGCAAACAAATCTTACTATTTTCGCAAGTTGAAATGTAATTAAAAGACATAAGAACTGTTGGGGTCGGAGCTTCGAACACAGTAACTCCTTCCTCTATACAAAATACAGCCAAAAGACGCCAATAAGGGCTTTAAATGCAGTTTGACTAGCGCAAACTAGATATCTGTACAAGATGCATTATTTGCAGTTCTTTGGCAGCCATATAAACATATGGCGTGTACGGGCGATAATTATGCGGACCAAAATTGACGCAAAAACCAAAAAATCGCAAAAAAAAAATATTTTTCTAATGAGTCAGATAACAATGATTTATAAGTGTAGCATGCCCATTATGTTATTGGTAGCTTTTACCCCATACAATTATTTCATCCCCCTTAAATTGGGAAGAAAAAACGTGCAACACATAAAATAAGCGGTAGACAACTGGTATCAGAGCAAGATGTTGGTTTCTCGCCGTTGGACGTCAAAAGACATCTCGCATGATGGGGCGAGATTGGCGTTTCAAAAAAAAAATATTAAAAAAATATTAAACACTTTAAATGTGTATAGTTTAGATATTTAAATAAAATTATATTATGATATGCTTTACCTTATTTATTTTTGATACAAGGTAACTTATTTAAAAAAACACAGAGAGACAATATTACAGATTTTAAAAAGATGTGACTAAATAAATGACTAAAATTAACAGTAAGCCTCTATTTTTTTTCTGTAAAATTGAATAATAATAATCTTATTTCTCCTGGCAATTTGTGCTTCTCCTTCCAATTGAATTTTATCATGAGATAAAAATTATAAAACAAATAATAAAATTATAGGGTGTGCACAATTTGTATTTGTAAAACACGAATGTTCATACAAAAAAGAAGAAAATAAGAGGAAAGTGGTCTGACCGATGTATCAAAAAATTTCTAAATTCAATAAATACTTACGGTTAGGGGTAAGGTTAGGGGTAGGGTTAGTATAAGAAAAAAAAAACACTGGCTTTATTTTTTGCGCAAGCTGTTAAAAAGGTTTCGTAATAATGTTTTTATATATTTTATTGAATTAAAACCAAAATTTACATATTTTACACTGTAATCTTTTAATAATTTTTTTTATTGTAACGTAAATCTCGCCCTATCGAGCGAGATCTCTTTTGACGCTCAAGGGAGAGTTTCGGACATCTCGCTCTAAGAACAGTTGTCCAGCATCCGTGTGGGGGGGGTGAAAGCTAGCAATACCATAATGGGCATGCGAAACAAAATAATTATTGTTATTTGAAGCTTTAGAAAACTATTTTTTTTTTGCGTTTTTTATGGTTTTTGCGTCAATTTTGGTCCGCATAATTAATGCCGCGTGTACTTTTATAAGGGAACTGGATTTGATTGCATCCTAAGATAAATGTATTGGATAAGATAAAGATAAAGAATGCAAGTTTGACATATGACGTGATAGATTAACACATCTATCTTGATGTTACATCATTGATCGTATATTTCTATATAAGAAGTAGCTTTCTTAAATAAACATCATCTTTTAAAATGGTTAAGACAAATTAACCTAAATCTTCCGAGCTCTCATCCAAAAAGAATCATATTTGTATACCATAAATCATATGTATATAATAGGTATACTAAAATATAATGGTTTATAATTATATTGTAAAATCTATTTAAATGCAAAAATAAATAAATATTCAGATAGTTTTTTTATGTCAAGAACGATATTTTTTGGCGTTTCTTTTATATTATAACTCTCACAGTAATATAAAAAAATTATTATCGACGTTGTAGTAATGCCACATATATACGTCATGTAAAAAGATAAAACACTACATAAGAGCATATTCGACTAAATATAAATTAATGATAGTAAAAAAGTTTAAATCACTGTCATTTTGGCAATTTTTTATTATGTGGTATAATCATTATCAAATATTTTCTTAACATTTAAATTTTAGATAAAATTACATTTTTCCAAAAAATAGTTAAAATCAAAAAAAACAAATAAAATAAAAAAAAATATACCGCCTTTTAAACACATGTCGCATATTTTTGTCATTTTTAACATGAGAGTTTAAAATGCTTATTGATATTTAAAGAATTCCGGTGGGTTGAATATTAAAAATAATGTACAAATTTAGGATATTTAAAAGCCTTAAATATTTATATATAAATTTAAGTTGTAAAATGTTTTGTTTATTTATTATTATTACATTTTATACACATAAACTGCAATTAAATATGTTCTTTTTCTGATTACTTTTTTTACTCTACTCTACCTCGACCTTGTAAATGTATTATTTAATTCTGCATCTAAAAATGATGGGAATGTATTCCAGTCCGTAGTATTTATAATCTCTTCCATTTCCTCCCAATCTATCGTTAATGGCAGACAATATATGTCTTCATCGTCAATAGCATTTTCCGTTTCATCACAATTATAAAAATTTGATTGATCCATATTTTCCATAACATATTCATTGATTGAATTTTTTTTTGCATAAACAATGAATTCATTATATAATGGAACCCCGTAAATATAAATCAATAAAAATAGTTTAAACATTGATAGGGGCTAAATTTTATTCATATACGTATGTTGTAATTTATTTCAATAAATTTGTAGTTATCATCGGAGATTCTAGAAAATTATGCATATTTAGTTGTATCATATGATAATAAGAACTATATGATGAATAAAAATTATAAATTTTAGATAGAAGAAATACAGTAGAACCATGATTATTCGGTAGGGTCTGGACCAAAAATATTAGAATTATTCCCGGATAATCGAAATACCGGATAATGAAGGGGTAATAACAAAAATACCGAAAATAGTGTAAGATCTTATCAAACGTGCACGATTTTAAATTTTTGCTCTCTTTACTGGGTTCTCTATTATTAAGATCCTCTTTTGGTGTAATATAACAAACAAAAAGCTTTATAAATCTTTCTTTTGTCTAAAATTGTATTTTTTAAACTTGGTATTATTGGTGTATAGACCGTATGAATAACATTGTTTTCCGCTTATGGGGTTTCCTATGAGTTCTGACTACAATTTGTCTGGTAAAATATTTTTAGTACTTATGCAAAATAAAAAAAAGAAAACATTCTAAGAATTAGTATACCTATATACACTGCTTTTTACTACATATAAATATCAATATATGTTTTTTTGTGCTTTAAAATGTTTTTAAAAAAGTTACAAAAACTACCGGTTAATAGAGGCCCAGGTTAACAGAGGTACGGATAATCGAGGTTTTACTGTACTAGAAAAAGTGTATGCATGCATATAAATTAAAAAAAAATAGGTTGGCTCAATTTGCGGAGATTTTAATAAAGCAATGTTAATGGTAAATTTTTTAGTTTATTCATTAAATATTTTTTTATAAAAAAACTTATTAAGGAAGTTTTTTTTTCAAAATTAAATCGTCTTAAAATATTAATACACTGTTGTGATCAGTGGTTCCGAAAATAATGTAATTTTGCATAATAGCGATTATGGATGTATTTTTTTTTATATCATGGGGACATCAGAAAACGTTTCAGTACAAATTATTAACAAAAAATAAACCAGTACACTTTAATTAATACAAAAACGCGTGAGGATGCACTAGTGGTATCTAAATAAGTCCGAGTCCACATATAAAAATTATTAAATATTTATAGTTCTATTACCCCTTTTACACACGATGGGTATTAAAAGCACGAAGAAAGCGGGTCGATAAGGATTTTGAGTCTTTTAAGACATAGTAAGACAAAATGCGAAATTATTCTGGGTTTTAAAACACCAAAGGGTTATATATGTTTATTAGTCTTTAAAGATTACAGAAAAAGCGTCAAAAATGAGTTTGGTCTTTTTAGGCCCGAAAGGGCGATACAAAACGCATTTTAGGCTTGAAAGTCCAAAAGGTTCAATATTTGGATATTTTTTGTAACACCTATCGTGATTGACTAGGGGAAATTTTTGATATTTATAAAGAATAAACATTATATAAATCACAGCTTATAAAATTATCAGGATATTAAATATGCGAGAAACTTGCTAAATGTAATTGACCGAAATTACAAAATTCAAAATACACTCTCAGTTCTTAAAAAGAGACAACACGTGATTTATTTTTAATTCTTTTGCTAGAATTATTAATATCTTTTTTATAATAATAAATAGTACAAAGTAAAATATTGATCAATTGATCAAAACATTTCATCCGTTACCATGGTAGTCAGGGCTTCCGATTATTGTATTGCAGTTTTATCTTGACTACATTTTAACATTCTCACAATTGTTGCAATATATTGTTAAAGAAAAATTATAAATTGCTATAAAGCAAACAAAATAAGATAAGATAATCATATAAAAAGACTATAATAAAAAGTATAATGTGAAAAAATCAACACAAACATAAACATTATATTAGAAAATGTACAAGAGCAAGTGGCTTCGATTATGGTATGAACATATATTGTATAGCCTACAATTTTTATTTTTTGCATAATGGCCATATATGGAAGTTCATAACTATAGACAACGAAAAACAAAGGGTTCTTGTGATCATAATGGCAAAAGGTTTCCTATCATTATAAGAAATTTTTTTGAAATAGTTTTGTTTTTATATAACAGCAATTTCGAATAGGTGTGGCCACATTCCTTTAAAACAAAAATAAAAAAAAAATCACGCTATTTTTAGATATAAAGGTCTGGATTGAAAGTTTATGTTATATTTGGCTAATGTAAACATTTTTTTATTTTAACATATTTACTTGTTACATTCCGCATAATGTTGCTAAAAAAAAGCGAGGTCAGGGAATCTTTAAAAAAAGTATTTTGAAAAAAAAAAATTAAAGCAAAGAAATATTAATATAAGAAATAATTTAAGAAATAAATTAATAAAACCTAAAATCTTACGGCAGCGTAACTTTATAAGATGTAAAATGTTATGATATAGTATTTTAATTGTTTTTTATTAATAATAAATAAAAAAAGAGTTTTCGGGGTGTGAATTGATATATTATGCTTTAATTACAATAATAAAAGCATTTATCATAATTTTTATACGTATAATGTAATATATACGTACAAAAAAATTATTTAACATAAAAACACTATGTTTAACTATAGATTATAGAGCCTATTTCTACGCATATTAATTCCCTTACAACGCATTCTCTATATAATGGATTTCGCGGATACAAAACTTTATGGTTGCTCACTTTATACACAATAAATGTAAGCAAGTCTTGTTTTCTATTTTCTTTCAATAAACGCTTATATTGTACATTTTCTTTTTTTAAGGTGTACGTTTTTAAGCGCCTATTTATGAAACAGCCCTTTTATAAAAAGCTTAATTTATTTGTATGTTTTAAGATCACAATATTTTGCCATAATAGCAATTTTTAGGACTTTAATATTTTTATTTCACTATAGAGGCCACCTTTTTGGTGCCTTTAGACGTCACGAAATGTTTTAAAAAAATCAAAAAAGTCTTTTTCTTATATTTCTATTAAGTTAGTGATACTTTTTTTGACATCTTGTTTACGATTTATTGTAAAACTTTCACATTCATAAAGTAGGTTTTCCAGTTTAGTAAAAACATTTTGCTCATTCATAATTACTGCTGGCCTTTAATTGGGAAAAAATATGGGAATAATATGCTAAACCCCATTTATCCATAATGGCTATATATGGTATTTTCCATTATTTTTTTGGAGCCACTATGCATTAGCGTAAATACTTAGTTTGTTTTAAAGAAATATAAGAGGAAAAATAATAAATTTGTAGTATATACAAAGCTTAAATATAATTTGTTAATTTAAATTCATTTTTTATAGTATTATTTTGTTTATCAGCATAAATTAGTGTAATGATACTTTTGACAGAAATTAGGTAATTATAAAAAATGTTTGCCGACAAAAACCAAAAACAACGATTAATCTAGTAATATAATCAATTTTTGCAAAATTATATTTATATGGTGCAAAGAATATGTAAAAACCAAAATTTTTTTAATAGTATTATATATAATTGTATGGTATTAAAATTTATTATATAAAAATGATATAACAAAATATTTTAAAAAGAATATATTTTACAAATGTTCTGAAGCACAAAAAATTATTTGCTAGTGTTTTTTTATATGTGTGCGCGTTTTGGTAAATATGTTTTTGCGATAATATATTATTAATAAGTTATTTGTGTATAAGAAAAACGTTTTTCTAATAGCATCAAATCATATGAGAAAGAAATTTTTCTAGGAAACATATTTTATCGAATCCCAATATTTTTTTACAGCAGGTTTTAAGGATGTAATTTATATTTTGTAACATTAGAAAAACAAATTACAAAATAGTTTGTTGTTAAAATAACATTTCTTACAGCCTACCCTACAATTATATTGTTTTGAAGGCTGTTTTCTTTTAGTTGGTTTTTAATATTTTACAGAATAAATAATTTTTTCAGATGTTTTTTTTATAAAAATTTTTTCTTATTTTAAGAATAGATCCAAATTCATCGTTTTTATATTTTCCTGATATTTAAAGACAACTTACACTAAATTTATTTAAAAATGTAATTATTTTTAGTTTTATTATAGATTTTTTATGACAATGTTTTTTTTGTAAAAAAAAAATACTCAAATCATATATAATACAAAAAAAGAACCCAGAAATTAAACGTTTGATCATTGGCAAGCTTATTTTTCATGGATTTTTTGCCTATATATAGTTCCCATTAGCAAAATATATTTTTTTGAAGTAAATATCATTTCATAAATATATGCGCTTCTTATTCATTTTTATTTGTAGTTGTAGTTGTTAAATTATATATTTATATATCATTTTTGCATAGCTTACCCCGTTTATTCCAAAAACTTAAAAGAAAAAATATACTTTTTTAAATTTTCTATTTCCATATAGGAGGAGTAATTATTGTAAAATCCCGGTAAATAATACCCACAATTATTGCAATATATTTTATTTCAATAATCATATAAAACAATTGTTTTCCGGAAGCACTGATGGTAGTGATATCGGGCTCTTTTTCATATAATTTAGTTTTTTCACAATGTTTTGGCATCTCTATGAGATCTTCACATAAAATTATTATCTCTTTAACATTTATCAACTATATAGCTGATTTTCTATATTAATCCAACGTTAACTATAAGGTTTCTCGGGATGCTTTCCTGTGTTTATAGTGTCCACAAATATGAATCCACACATTATGCAGGCTAAATGTGCACCAAATACCAAAAAAAAACACCCAAAGAAAAAAGAAATCACTACAGTGTTAATTTAAAGGATTTAATTTCGACAGCATTTTTGTGAATATTAAAAAGACATTAAAGGAAAGTTCATTATATAAGTTTAAATTCTCTTAATAAGCAAAAGGGTGAATTAGGCCCCTATACTCTAATTTATTGCATAAAATATTTATAAAATGTAAGTTTTATACTGATAAATTATATAAAGATAGAGTTTGGATTTAATAAAGATGACATATTTATAAACTAGATTTATTAATAACCAAAACTTTATATCTTTACTCTTGATAGCCTGCATATAGATATATTTGCCAAAATTATGGTTAACTAGGATGATTAAAAAGCATAGTTTTGTTCTTCTTTTTTTATTATAACGGATTTTATATGTTTGTTTGCTAATATTTTTAAGTGCAGTTGTCGCTCCCCTAAAATTAGGCTAACTACATTCCTGGCAGAAAAAAGGGCTGAAACCAACTTTTTGGTGATTAAAGAGGATTTAAACGTAGTCTAAGCAGCTTTATCTTTCCTTAAATGTCTTTTTTTTATTTATAAGAATGTAATCTAACTAAAATTGTTAAATTGACACTTTAAAGATTTCTTTTTTATTTAGTGTTCATTTTTTTATTAACGCCGTGTTTGGTCTGAATAATTATCGCCCAATATGGGGATTATTTGAATATTGTAATTAGAAAGAAAGATAGTGAAAATATAGAAATCCCTAGATTTATGATATTTTTCAAAAAAAACTAGTATACAGATTTTATAGTATACTGATTTTTTATGTATACTACAATTTGAGTATACTGAATTTTTTTATGTATACTAAAATTTGATTTTACTGATTTTTTTTATACAATTTGCAATCCTAAATTTAGTATACAGAAATTTCAAATTTCAAATAGCAAGTTATAAAAGTCTTATGAATACATTGCATTCGTCGTAAATTAAGAACAAAATGTACTAGTATTGTAGTAAATGTCTAAATTTTTAAGAATTAATGCGTAAAACTTTACTCCTTCGATGCATAAAATTCTAAAACACAAATTATGTATAATGAGTAATTATTAGTTGTTATAATTATATTCATAAAAAAAGTACATCTTTTACAGATGTATATTTTTCAAGGCTGCCCAATAAAATATGCATCCAAAAACATATTTAAATATATTCTAGACAATATATTTATTTTTACTACACAATATTTTCCCATATTTTTTTTACTTTTTTTTGCCCGTTAATGCGATACATAAAAAGCAATATATATATTTTTTAAGCGCAAGAAATTTAATTTTTTTTTGCAATAGAAAAATATAGAAGAACAAATAAAAAAACGTAGTACGTGCAAGCAAAAATTTATTAAAAATTGTTGCACATAAGCATGTAAAAAAACGTGTGATTTTATGGCTTAGGCTTACTGATAGGCTAATATTTTTTAGTTAAATTTTTTTGCGTAAAATACATAATAAACTCTTTTTTTTTCTAGCCAAAATCGCAAAAAAAAAATTAAAGACATATAAAATTTAACTTTTTTAGGACAAAAATATTTAAATCTTTAAAATATATTTATTGTGCGAAAAACCAATATAACAGAATCACAATATTGAATTGGCTTGATTTTATTATACGTAAACAACCGCAAAACATAATTCTAGACTTACAAGATTTACAGTTTATAGCATATAAATGCACTTAGTAACTTTAAGCTTATAATTTTTACATTCTGAAGTTTTAATATGTATAATACTAGAGAAAAATAATTTATTTTTCATATACCGTATACATACTTGACCATCTAGTTTGCATCTACTTTTAGTATAAATAATATAAATGAAGATATGAATGCTAAAAAAAATGTAAATCTTATTCGTAAACAAAAGAAATATTTGAATCATAGTCAGGGGCTTCGAAAAAAATAAGGCCCAAACAATAATGGCCCTATTTTACGGGCCACTATGGGGGAAATATTATTCCCTATTATTCCCTATTTTTTAATTGTTTACTATTTTATTCAATTTAAATTAGAGTGATATTTTCTTTGATGACATTAGAAAATAAAATTTCGTTAATGCACTCGAGTTTATATTAATTTCTGTATTCTACTCCATTTCTCTAGAACACTAGAGTTCAAAACTAAATAAATTTAAAAACACAGTAGATTTGGATCTAAAGAGGACAATAAAGAAATTCGGAAAAATTGAGGGAGTTAAAGAAATTTTCTCTTTATTGAATGATTGATATAAGGTTTAAAAAATTTTTATGTTTAAAAAAAAAGAATAGACGTCAATAGGTGCATTTGTTAACAGCGAAAATATTTTTTTTTATGATTTCAATTGGAATATGAGTTAACCCTTAAAAAAGAAATTACACCTATAGGTGTAATGACTAAAATCTCCATTACACCTATAGGTGTAATGACTAAAATCCCCATTACACCTATAGGTGTAATGACTAAAATCCCCATTACACCT